>LIEC01007542.1:0-17289 GCA_001925005.1 Drosera capensis
ATGTCTTGAATTTTGCGGCTTATCTATCCAGAAAGCACAGGAAATCATATACTGATCTGAGTTGGTATTGCTCATGCAGAGATAGACAAAGCCAAGCAAGAGTGAGTGGGATAAGTGAGTCGAGTGGGAGAGGGAATCCATGGCGGAAACCGCAGTTAACTTCGTACTAGAGAAATTGATGTCGTTGGCTTGGGCTGAAGCGGAAAAGTTGAGCGGACCTGGACGAGAATTCAAAGGGATCGCCAAAGAGCTCAAAAGCATGCAAACCTTCCTGATGGGTGCGGAGGGAATGGCGGAGGATGATCCCAGCGCCAATAACTGGGTGACGGAGGTCAGGAGCATCGCATACCGCATTGAAGATGTCATCGATGAATACATGATGGTCCAGGAAACCGAACATCAAAGCAGCAACATTATCTCAAAAGTTGCTCGATCGGCGCAACACATGCCGGCCCTGCATCGACTTGCGATTTCCATCAAAGACATCAAAGCTGAGGTGATCGACGTCAATCGGAGGAAGGAGAGCTACAACTTCAAGAAATATCTAGCTGAACCGGGAGACAGCAGCTCCAGCGGTAGGGGAGCAGCTGCAGCATATCCGTCACAGGTATCAAGCCTTTGTGCGGAGGACTGTGATCTTGTCGGTATAAATGATCGCAAGGCAGATCTGATCAAGCTGTTGGATCCAGACGGTGAATATAGCACATGTTCTGTCATTGCGTTGGTTGGGATGGGTGGCCTAGGCAAAACCACACTCGCAAGGAGAGTATACAAGGACGGAGCAGTGGGATCAAACTACCCATTCCGTGCCTGGATCACTGTGTCCCAATCATACAGCCCCATCACTCTTCTAAGGGACATTATGAGACAGTTCCGTGAAGCAGGCAAAGCAACTGTGAGAATCAACACGAGAGCGGAGCCTCACGAGGAACCTCAGGATACAGCTGACATCCCCACCCTGATCGACAACTTGAGGAACTTTTTGATTGACAAGAGGTAATCAATCCACTAACACTCAACCAATTTGCGAATACTAGGTAATGCATCTACAATTGAATTCATCTCTAAGTTCAGATCCATCTACAGGTATTTCGCCGTATTTGATGATGTTTGGAACTTTGAGCTTTGGGACTACATAAAATCAGCTCTGCCTGATCAAGGAAATGGCAGCAAAATACTAATAACAACTCGGGATGAAGCTGTGGCTGCAGCCTGGAAGAGATCCTCTTACTCCTGTAAGAACTACGTCTACAAGATGCAGCCTCTATCTTCAGAGGAGGCTTGGAATCTTTTCTGCAACATGGCATTCCAAGGCGACTATAACAAGCTCTGTCCCACTGAGTTGCTGCCGTTGTCACTTGAAATGGTTAGCAGATGCGAAGGACTTCCTCTTGCAATCGTTGCTATAGGTAGTCTTTTATCAACCAAGAGGAAAACTCTGTTGGAGGGGCAAAGTCTGCACAAGAACCTCGGATTTCATCTGCAGAACAATTCTCGGTTGAAAGACATAAGAAGAATTCTCTTTCTCAGCTATCATGATCTGCCATATTACCTCAAGCCTTGCTTCCTATATTTTGGAATGTTCCCCGAGGACTACTCTATCAGTCGTGGAAGACTAGTTCGTCTATGGGCAGCCGAAGGCTTCCTGGAAAGAGGGAGAGGCAAATTGACTGCTGAAGAGGTTGACGAGGTTGCAGAGGAATATTTGTCACAGCTGATATGTAGAAACTTGATTCAAGTTTCAAAGTGGGACTTCACTGGACAAAGAGCCAAGGCCTTCCGGGTGCATGATCTATTGCACGAGTTAATACTACAGAAATTGAAGGAGCTTAGCTTTTGCCAAGTCTCTGCTGGGACCTGTAATGTCGACATTGAATTCCGACGATTGTCCATTCTCAGCAGCACAACGGATGCTACATTTGAAAGTTCCAGGAGGAGTAAGCTCAGCATCCGTTCTATATTTCTCATTGGGGCACAAGAAAAGCCGGCTAAACTTCTACAGGGTTCTTTCTTGAAAATCGTGCACTTACTGAGGGTACTCATGATTGAAGATGCGCCGGTAGCTCATATACCAGATGAAGTGGGGGATCTATACCACTTGCGCTACTTGAGTATAAGGCACACGGAAGTCAAAGAGGTTCCTGATTCAATAGGAAAGCTTGTAAACCTTCAGACACTTGATTTGAGGCATTCTCCCATATTTCAGCTGCCAATGACAATCGAAAAGCTCCATAAGCTACGACATCTTTCCGCATATAAGCAATTAGCTATTTTTTTTCTAAGGGGACTACAGTTACCACCCGGAGTATTATCTAACTTCAAGGAGTTGCAAAAGCTGTCCTGCATAGATGTAAGAAAACCTGGTGTGATCCACGAATTGATAAACCTCAAGCATTTGAGAAAGCTGAGTATCACCAGTCTCAAAACAGAAGATGGTTTTGCTCTATGTAAAGCGGTGGAAAACATGGATCAACTCCAAAGACTCTTTGTCAAGACTACGGATGAAGGTGACTTGCTTGATCTGCAATACATGGCTTCTCCTCCTCCACTGCTGAGGCGACTTTGTTTGGAGGGTCCCTTGAAGAGGTTTCCTGATTGGTTTGCAAATCTATCCAACGTGGTTGAATTGGAATTGGATTTGACAGGCTCTCATTTAGTTGAAGATCCACTAAAGATCCTTCAGACTTTACCCAACCTCGCGCACCTTGTCTTTGGGGGAGGATACATAGGGCTAGGTTTATACGTTCGAAGCACAGCGTTCCAAAGGCTCAGGAGCCTGTTTTTATGGAATTTTCCAGAGGTAAGCACAATCATTATAGAAAAAGGGGGCCTCCCGATTCTCGAAAAGTTGGTACTAAATGAGTTCCCACGACTGAAAAAGGTCCCCCCTGGCATCAGAGACCTCAAGAATGTCACAGGTCTTACATTGCATATACAGGAGGCTATATATGATGAATCTGATCCTATCTTTAAGCTCATCTCAAAAGTCTATTTCCTGAATGTTTGGGATGTGCCTCCTAATGTCGTCGAAGGTGCACCAACCCACCTTTGAGGTGAGCAAAATTCTACCGGCACCTTGTTTGTTCATTGTGACTTTTGCTTTCAGCAAGCCGGCAGGGCTGCTGCTTGCCAAACGAATTAACAGCACCACAGTTCGCCCATAAGAAGATGATTTCCATTAAACCCCTTTCCTTGCTATGGTGTTAACTGTACGATTATTAAGTAATTCTTTTTTTCTTTTTTCTTTTTTTCGTGCCATCAAGTGTCATTGTCCTCACCGCTAATCCCTCTTGGTCTCTTGTAGGAGGACGCTTTATCAATGAGAACATGCACGGGAATCATCATGGAGTATAAGACTCAAAAGGCAACTGTAAAAATGTCGCCCTCAGCACCTTAGCTTTTGGGATCATTCCGCTGTGCAAAATCTCTCATACATGTCTACAAAGTACCCATGCTCGACAATAAACTGGTTGTATAATATTTGCAATTTCCTGTCACTATGTTGCTATCATGACAAAATGGCTTGTCCTATGTACTGAACTGCATCTTGCTTTTGTAAAAATTCCCCCTACCAAATCGAATTCCGTGTATCATGGTAGTCTATTAAGTGGTTCCGTGTATCAAGTCGATTCTACCTGATTATGACCTACTCGGGGCTGTAATTTGTCTATAATATCATCTCTTCGTTGATTATAGTACATCTCATTAACAGTTCCCTTATACAGCAGTTTTATGCAATAATACCAAAATAAGGATTTTTTTTTATTTTTTTGGATGGAAAAAATAAGGATATTGATAAACTATATGAAAGTTTAATCCAGGTCAACTATTGCAATCATTTTGCAAGGAAGGGAGTATCTCTTGTTTGTTTTTTGGCACAGTTTTGGGCAAAAATATCGTCCATTTTCAATGGAAGTGATTGACCATTGATTGCGATGCAAGTTTTAGAGAAAACATTTTGAGAGTGAGAGGGGAGTAAAAAAGAAGAGATAAGACCGTCTTCAATGGCTCATGTTATTTTGTTATTGTTATGACTATAATTTGATGATGAATAGTATAAGAGTGTTATAATTTGATAATATTAGTCCAACCTTGTATGCTATAATTTAACATTGTTATAAGATAAATGGTGAGGAAAATGTTGATCTCATCCTTTTTCATGTGTTCGTACAATCAATTCACATTTCTCATTCCCTTTCAACAATATAGATGAAGAGAGAAATGTACAATATTTGTCCTCACAGAAATTTTCAAATAAAAAATTGATCCCAAAATTATAAGAAGTAGAAGCTCCGACCACCATCACCACCGTCCGCTAAGGCCACCACTGGTCATGATAACGACCCCCTCTTCATTGTATTGTGGGGGTGTGCTAGCTCTATGGGCTTTGATTTGGTGGCGATTTCTGAGATTGAATTAAAGAATCTAAGGCTATATTATGAGCATTGCGTCGAGTGGAAAATGTTCTTGGTCATCACCAATCTACTTGAAACGAGGAAGATTTCTTTTATTTTCATGACGATAAGGTCTGTATCTTTCCTATCTCTAGATGCAATTGAGATATAATTAGAACATTTTTTTTATTATTCAATGCTCGTTTTGGGTCATGATTAAGACTTTGTTAAAAAATTCATTACAAAAAAAAGGCTTTTTTTTTTTAAGAAAAGAAAAAAACAAGGATAGGTTGCATATATTTTACTCTTTAGTGAAATGTCAAATGTCCCCATTAAGCATTGTCAATAGTTCGCTAAGATAATTGTCAAATACTAATATTATTATAGCATATTGTATTTTTTTATATGTAAATTTATTACTCCTTTTGTCCTAAACTATAAGGAACGCTTTGACTTGAATTGATTATTTATATTTGTGTTGAATATTTATGGAATTTTATGAAGAAAAATAATTATTCGATGGTAATAGGGATCTACTGTAATAGTTGAGAATGAAGACAGTGGATATATTATAATAAATGATGATTGTTTTGATAATTTTTATGTGAAAATATAATTAAAAAAGAAAACACTATAACTAAATTAGGATAGTTGCACATATATTGAGATGGAATATATTGAGATGGAAGGAGCATATCGGTATGTATAATAAGAAGTACCGAAAAGCATACTAAACATATAGATTTTAGGATAGAGATTCTTATGCGAATGCTCTTAAACATTTAGGTAATGATTCAGTATTGAAATTACGGATCAATCCACTATCGTTTATTAGAGAATCAACAATGTACTCTCTTCCTTTTAGAAAATGGAACATTTCATTGGGTTTTTTAGAAAGCAACTCTATGAATAATTCAAAGTCCGAATTAAAAATATAAAATTCGTTATTGTTCTTAATAATTTTTGTTGTTAGTTCTGGGTCAAGGTGGAACACGTGTTGCCTCACTGTACATATCAAGAAATTTTATATTTTGGGTTTATCATCAACAAGCTACACGAATTTTAAACTCATCTTGACAATAAATGATTGTAATATTTTTTATAAATCATCGTCTTGTCCCCAACCTCCTCGTGTCTAAAGTTTTCCCCTGGGTTTCCGTACAACCTACGATAATCCTCAAATCAAATCATCATGGAAATTCATCTTTATCTTTGTCTTTTATGGAATCCCTTGAGCCAATGACAACATCATCATCACTCTCTTCTTGAGCCCATGACAACATCATCATGATGGATTGCATTAGTGGATTGAGCAATTAAACTTAGGACAACGATTGAATTTGACTGAATCTGAGTTTCGTTACCAATTGTTCGGAACAAGCCAATGTAGAACTCGTGCATGCATATTTCCTATGTCAAGATATTATTTAATTTGGACAAATCATTAATGATTTTTACGGATTTATAACATGTCATGATAATTAGGGGTTATAATTTATCTTATAATCTATCAACTTGTATCCTCGACAGTCGATATGGGAAACAACGCTCAATACCACTGACAAGAAAGCTTGTTTTGAAGTGAGGTCGACAAATGCACTGCCCATCGCATACTAACTATCAAATAAGGTCTACAAAATAAACAATAAAAATAACGATAGATGAAGAAATCAAGAATTAAAATCATGTTGGAGTTGTTATCATATTAAGAAAACAACTTTATAATAAAATTCAAACTGAGGATAAAAAATTTATTATGAATCCCATCAGAAGTTATGACTCGATTTAGTAGGCTTATGAAACAATCGACACAATACACATTATGAATCCTATTGTTTTAGTCCAACTCTTAAAATTGTACTTAACATTACTATTTCAGTCGGATTGGTTCTGTTCCCCAATTCGATATAATCTCCGGAGCCCTCTCGATGAGACATCTCAAATGATTTCTGTGACGCATACCACAATACATAATTAGAAATTGGCATATATATATGAGACTGATCTATAGCAAATGTTGACCTTAGCATCAGGACAATCCAACTTGAACTTCAGTGGAAATAGGAAGCTGGACATAAAGAAAAGTTAAAGTTAAACAATTGACAAATATTTGGATTAACCTACAGATCCGAAGTTCTCATAAACCAACATGCGGTGAATCAAATACATCTCCATGTAAAGTATGAAAAGAATGAAAAAAAAATAAAAAAATACTGGCATTTCTATGCACTTCGAACCAAGCAGCAGCCGGGAGACTGAAACTCTTGCAATACATAAAAATTCAGGAAGAGGATATGGGGATATTGTGTGACAGAACAAGCTGACAAGGGAGAAAGAGGATAGCAGACCAAGAAGACACCGTTCCAGACCCAAAGGAGATCACAAAGATACTCAGATCTTGATTATTAAATTGCGGACTTAGGTCCAGCTATTTGCGGATAAGGGATTTAGGTTGTTTATGAAATAGTAGCACATGTAAATCCCATTCAACAACCAATCACCGTGATCAATCAACCAAAACATCAAACCAACATCCAACGGCGTATCAACCAATCTACAAACCAACATCACTTCCCCGAGTCGAGATAAATTCTCGATTCCTTCATGTCAACAAAAAAATTATCAAACAGATCTCCAATACCAAACTAATTCCAATCTAATGCTCTGAATACAACATCAAAACAAATTGAAGTTAAAGCAATTCGATTGAAAAGTTACGGTTTACGATTATACTATAATGCAATCGAACAAAACGTCGGGGAATAATGCAATGGAGACGAGACGATCCATGGTGATTATGTTGATGGAGGCGGCGTCGTACGACAAGGGGTTAGCTTGATGGCGGGGGAACGAGGAGGAGAGAAGAAGGATAAAAATATCACTTTTATCATATGCTATACAACTATGTGGATCTGGTGCTATGTGATGGCAAAATCACATACTGAACTTTGATAAGTAACATACTGAATTGAGATATACATCAATAATCTCAGTCCTAATATATATAAATATATATATATAATTTCATGCGTGTTGTAAATCTAGACATGAAGTGCAACGTGTGTAAAACTGTAAAGTGACCATGCTCAGGCGTGAAGGCGTGGTCATGCTCAGGCCTGAAGCTGAAGTTGATATTTTAACACACTTCCTTCAAGGTGAACGGTGCAAATCGAAAAGCCAAACTTGTCAGACAGATAAAGAAATTGAGCTTGCCCCAAAATCTTGGTGAAAATATCAGTCCGTTGATCATTGGTTCGAATGTGTCTGGTTTGAATGTCACCAGCTTGGACTCGTTCGCGAACAACGTGACAGTCAATCTCAATGTTTTGATGCGCTCGTGAAACACAGGGTTGACAGCAATGTGGATAGCAGATTGATTGTCGCAGTAACGGATCATGGGCTGTGGATGAGCAACGCCTATGTCAGCTAACAGGGCCCGTAGCCAGAGAAGTTCGCAGGTAGTCACGACAATGGCCCGATACTCGACCTTAGAAGAAGAGCGTGAAACAGTGTCTTGTTTCTTGGTGCGCTATGAGATAGGATTGTCTTTCAAAAACGTGCAATTGCCTGTAACTCACCGACGGGTAGTAAGGCAGGACGCCCAATCAGAATGGTAGAAGGCACTAAGCTGAAGGGCATTATCAACACATAAAAGAATACCTTTACCAAGCGCAGACTTGAGGTATCGGAGCTCCGGAGTGCGGCATCCATGTACGTCTGGTGAGATGAGTGCATGAACTGACTCAGAGTGTTAACCGCAAAGGTTATTCAGGCCGAATAATAGTCAGATAGATCAGGCGCCCAACCAAGCGTTGATATATACCAGGGTCCTTGAGTGGCGGGCCATCAATGGCGTTGAACTTCAGGTTTTGCATCATAGGAAAATCGACTGACTTGGCCCCAAGGTGGCCGGCCTCCTTCAAAATGTCCACGGTGTATTTTCGTTGAGACAAGAAAATACTCGTACGCGAGCGTGCAACTTACATCCCTAAAAAGTATTTTACCTTATCCAGATCTTTAATCCGTAATTTGAAGCGAATAAAAGCCTTAACTCGCTAAATATGGGCCGTATCATTACCCGTAATGATCATGTCATCGACGTACATCATTACCAGGATAATATGTGGACGCGATGTAATAACGAATTAGGAATGATCACTGGCCGATTGGCAAAACTCAACCCCGCCACCAGAGATCCATCGCGCAGCCTTGAGACCTGCTCGCCACTTTCATCCTCGTCGTCTAGATCCGCCGCTGCCGGGACTCGCTGCCACGATCTGCAGGAGTCCGCCATCGATTTGGCTGACATCCGCGCCACTGCCACAGCCACCGTCGAAGCCCGACAACAATCGCCGCCAGAGAGACGAGGTGGGAATCTATACGGGCCATCTTGCACTGTTGGGTCCCTGATTTGGGCCAACGTACACTGTTGGGCTAAAATTGGGCTGTTGGGTCGTATCTGGATTATTGGGCCACACTTGGGTCATCAATTTGCACTAGTTTGAAGAAGGACTACGGAGATGGAAATGAAACCGGGCAGGATGGTGAATTCAACGGTACTAATTATCATATCTGGAGAAACAAGATGAAAGATTTGCTTTTTGTCAAGAATATGCATCTACCAGTATTTGCTGCGACGAAACCGCAGGACAAGGCCGAGGAAGTGTGGGCGTTCGAGCATCAGCAAGTATGTGGTTACATTCGTCAATGGATAGATGACAACGTTTACAACCACATTGCAAATGAGAAGAATGCGCAAACATTATGGGAAAAACTTGAGTCCTTGTATACCAAGAAGACTGGTATGAATAAATTATTCTTAATCAGGAAGATGATGAGTTTAAGATACCGAGATGGCACGTCTATTTCAGATCATGTCAATGAATTTCAAGGTGTGATGGACCAACTAGAGTCGATGGGAGTCAAATTTGAGGATGAAATTCAGAGACTTTGGTTGCTAGGAACTCTATCGGATTTGTGGGAAACAGTACGAGTATCCTTGACAGCATCGGCACCCAATGGAACCATCACATTAGAGGTAGCCAAGAGTGGGGTTCTGAACGAAGAGATACGAAGAAAATCTCAAGGCACTGCTTCTTCGTCATCAACACACTCTGAAGTTTTGTTTACTGAGTACAGGGGGAGAAGCCAGAGTAAAGATCAGAGAGGTGACAGGAGTAAGAGCAAAGGAAAGTCTAAAGGACGCTATCAGAATACCGAGTGCTATTATTGTCACAAGAAGGGCCACATCAAGCAATATTGCTATGCCTACAAAGTTGTTCAGAAAATGGTAATAACAATCGGAAAAATGCTAGAGGAGACACAACAGCTGCAGTGTCTACGAGTGGAGGCGATATTATCATTGTTGGTGATGAGGTCACGGCAACATTCGCCTGTGATGACAATAGCTGGATTGTTGATCCGAAGCTTCGGCACACGTGTCTCACAACAAGACTGTGGAGTGTTAAGAATGGATAATGGGGACGTGTCCAAGGTGATAGGCATGGGAGATGTGCATTTGAGAACTAGCACTGGTGGTTTGCTCGTGCTTAAAGGCGTGCGTCACATACCTGACATTAGGTTTAATTTGGTGTCGGTAGCAAAGCTGGATGATGAGGGTTTCTTTAGCCACTTCGGGAATGGTCTGTGGAAACTCAGCATCGGCGGTATGGTGAGTGCTCGTGGGAGTAAGAGAGGTAACCTCTACTATATGGAGGGGAGCGTAGTAGGTGTCCAAGCAAATACAGTCCGAGATTCTGTATCCATTGGCTTATGGCATAGACGTCTCTGTCATATGAGTGAGAAAGGGATGGGATGCTTGACAAAGAAAGACGTTCTTCCAGAGATCAAACACGACAAGTTAGAGGCATGTCCACATTGTTTGGCAGGGAAGCAGAATCGAGTTTCATTCCAGAGCCTTCCACCTTTAAGGAAGACAGATTTATTAGAGTTGGTTCATTCAGATGTGTGTAGACTATTGAAGGTGAAGACTAGAGGAGGAGCCTCTTATTTTGTGACCTTTATTGACGATCATTCCAGAAAGCTTTGGGTCTATGCTCTAAAGACCAAAGATCAAGTGCTTTTAGCGTTCAAGGAGTTTCATGCATTGGTTGAAAGACAAACCGGAAAGAAACTCAAATGCGTACGTTCCGACAATGGAGGCGAATATATTGGTTCTTTTGATGCTTACTGCAAGGAGCAAGGAATCCGACATCAGAAGAGTCCTCCGAAGACACCTCAGCTCAATGGCGTGGCAGAAAGGATGAATAGGACGCTGATGGAGAGAGTGCGATGTTTGCATTCATAAGCAAAGTTACTAGCTATGTTTTGGGGTGAGCCATTATATACAGCTGCTCACGTTATCAACCTATCTCCAAGTTCAGCGTTGTAGGGTGATGTACCAGATAAAGTTTGGTATGGTAAGGAGCCTTCCTATAGTCACCTACGAGTTTTTGGGTGCAAAGCATTTGTTCATGTACCAAAGGATGAAAGATCCAAACTTGACATGAAGACAAGACAATGTGCCTTTATGGGTTACGGTCAGGACGAGTTAGGTTACATACTATTTGATCCGATGGAGCAGAAACTTGTAAGGAGTCGAGATGTTGTCTTCTGGGAAAATCAAACGATAGAAGATATTGAAAAACTCAACATGTCTGAAGAGAAGATTGAGGAGTTGATTGATTTAGAGTTGATGTCCCCAAGCACTGCATATGAGTCAGACCAGGTATTAGAGCCAGTACATGTTGATGTTTCGAATCTTGATTCAATTGTTGGTCAAGAAGGCATTCAGGAGGATGAGGCAGTAGCGTCTGAAGATGAAGCTGTTGATGGTCAGGAACAGGCACCAGTCTTTGTACCTCGAAGGTCCGACAGGACGAGTAAGCCATCTATTAGGTACTCCGCTAATGAGTATGTGCTCCTGATAGATGTGAGTGAACCCGCAGCACGAGTTGATTTAGAAGTCTAGCATATGGATGTGAAGACAGCTTTTCTCCATGGCGATTTGGAGGAAGAGTTATATATGAAGTAGCCTGAAGGCTTCATGGTGAAGGGTAAAAAGAGTTTAGTGTGTAGGCTAAAAAAGTGTCTATACAGTTTGAAGCAAACTCCGAGACAGTAGTACAGAAAGGTTGAGTCACTGAAGGGGGAGCTAACGTATGTGAAAGACAAAAAGGAGATCGTCGAATGACGGTATCCTCCACCTAGTCGGGAAGGGGGAGATTTGTTGGGAGCGGGTTCCCTTTCTATGTGGAGAATATTCGTAAGTTATTATCTTTAGAATATTTTACATTGAGAAGATAAAGTTAATTATCTTTATGGACAGTTAAATCTTTTAATAGCGTAAAAGATATT
The DNA here is from genome assembly GCA_001925005.1 of Drosera capensis. Classification (NCBI taxonomy): domain Eukaryota; kingdom Viridiplantae; phylum Streptophyta; class Magnoliopsida; order Caryophyllales; family Droseraceae; genus Drosera; species Drosera capensis. The sequence goes on from LIEC01007542.1 coordinate 11,751, forward strand.
CTCTCAATGTCTATATAAAGGGAGGTGATCCAATAGTTTTTGTAGGACGAGAAATTAGGAGAAGATAGTTTAGAAAAACTCGGACGATTTGAGAATGACGAGTTTGTTCTTTGATCTTTTATTTTTGCAGAAGATTAGATAGACGAAGGGTGTAATCTCTTTCTATTTTTTTAGTGAAAATTTTTTGGGGTTGGAGACCAAACATCCCGTGGTTTTTCCCTTCCGGTTTTTCACGTAAATATCGGTGTCATTTTGATTTTATTTTCGTTGGTTTAGGGATTGACGTTCCGCAAATTTACTCAATCCCAACATTCTCCACTTCACAACCTCTGTTTTTTCTGGTCTTACTTCCTTTTGTGGTCGAGACACCATTTCTTGTTTGTAGCGCACTACATATCGTTGTGACAGCTGATAGATCATCTCGGCAGGAATAACTTTGGAACTATGGACCTTAGCAATCCTGTTCGACCAAATCCGGCATAGCAGAGTCGCCATTACAACACTTTCCTTCTCTCCCAAGCAGGCCAGGAGTTAGAAGAGCCATGACTGAAAGCTTTCTCCTTCCATGAGAGGTTGCATATCAAACCCAGCTCCAGACCACGACTCTTTTGCATATCTACACATAAGAAACAGATGGGGTAAGGTTTCCTGTTCTTCTTCACATAATGGACAAGAGTCAATCAAGTTCATTCCTCGTCGGAGTCCCTTCAATTTCCATAGTTTTTTCCAACAATCCGAGGGTTGTGAGAGCACTTCATCAGATCCAAATCAAAAGTTATAGGCCACTTGATATGTACTCTTTACTGTATACATACCTGAGGGAGATAGTTTCCAGTATAAGTGAACATCCCTACTCGATAGATTTAGAGGTATTTTCAGAATTTCATGCGCCACCTGTAGGGAAAATAAGCTGGTTAAGAGCTCCTCATTCCACTCCTTAGATGTGGGGTCAATGAGCACAGCCACTGGTGAGATGGGTTGCAACGTATGGGGCAGCTGACCACCCATGGGTCTTCATATATTCGAACCTTGTTACCAGAACCAATACGCCAAGCCTACCCCAAGGATAACAAGAACTTTGATGAAATTAAGTTTTGTCAAAGGTAGGAGGCATTGTGGCCCGTCGTAGCATCAAGTACTGAAGAGCAAGGAAAGTACCTCGCTTTTAGGACCCTTGCAGCTAGGGAATTGGGGTGATGGTAGAGCCGTCAAAACTGTTTAGCCAGAAGAGCATCGTTAAAACACCTGAATACCCGAAATCCTACCCCTCCGGCTGCTTTGGATGCACAAAGATCCATCCAACATTTCCAATGAATTCGTCTCTCCCCCTCCTTTGCACCCCACAGGAATCTGGCTCACACCTTTTGGAGATCCTCGACAACACCTTCTGGTAGTCAGAAAGAGGACATGATATACGTCGGTATGGTTTATAGCACAGCTTTTATAAATATCTTTATCCCAGCTATTAAGAATTACAGGTCTGTAGCCACTCACAAAACCTATCAAGCACGCTCTGAAACAAATAAACAATCGCTTGAATTGAGAAGTATCACTTTAGAGTTCATACTCCGCTGACTTCCTGGATTTGTGATCTTCAATGTACTGCAATTGATCAAAAAACCATCGAGCTTTACCATGGATTTCTCCTAATACGACTTCCTTCCCCAACCAAACATGATGATATTGAAGATGAACTCCATAATTTCGTTGAATATCAGAAACAATCTCAACAGGCCGATTCAAAGTCTATCTCAACTTACTTTTCACGATATTAGAACCCAGACTGCCTTTACTTTTGGATGTTCCCTACTGGATAAACCAACCTCGCATCTACGTTTCAGATCACAATGTCATATAGTAAATTCCCCTGATCTTTCGGATCTGGTCACATAGATATGCCACTTGCAAAACTTGTCAATGCAAACAACAATTACCTTCTCGCTATCATTTTTTCTGAACTTAAAATCACGGTTTGTCGGTATAGCATAATTTCTGATGGCTACACGAAACTCATCGACATTAATGAACATCTGACCTACTCCTTGAATACAATCGCGCCAAGCCTCGAGGAAAATGTTCTCACTATTTTGGAGCAGTAATGGAAGTTGGACTATCATCATATACAAACCTAAGAAACAAAGTTTAAAAGAAAAATATTTGCATCAGTTCAAAATATACAAAATAAATTATTACTAGAAACTATCTAGTAAACACAACATATTACAATATAAGTACTGCATTAGATTCTAATTGCATTTCCTTTATCAAAATATATACTGCATCATACCTAATATGCGGATGAAGTGAAACACTTTATACTATAGTCATCTTGCAAAAAAAAGGGTTACAATATCTATACTGCAATAACTATATCATGAATTTGAAAGTTTCAAATCATTACTGATAATGCGTTATTTTATATCATAAAATACAAAGTATATACTGAATTCCTCACATAAAAATCAGATTTCTAATTGAGTAGATGCAAACAAAACCGCGTCACGAAATAATCGAGTTTTACTTTATTTCTTGCTGAACACTGGAAGAAGAAAGTCTTTTAGGGGGAGGATTTGTCTTCTTGATTGTCACCATTTCAATTACATTTGTCTTTCCACACGTGTAAGCATAGCACATGTTCGACACATCACTATCATCGGTTAGAGTAACATGAGTTTGAAGTTGAGGAGCAAAATACCTCAATGTCACCTAACGAGATTAAGTTGTGGGTATTTTTTCTTGAGTTCTTCATACATATCTAATAACGATATTGATTTCAGGATCGAAATGGAGTGACACTCATCTTCAAACTTACAAAGAGCAACGAGCTCAATGTCGAACGATTGAGGAGATTCTTCACTCTTCATATGAATTCAACAAGAATTATCTCCAATTTGAGCTGAACTCGATACAAATGGGATTCGAATTATATGATGGAACAAAATACAATTGAGACAATGCAAGCTGTCAAGGGGTTTATGGAATTGGAACACAAGATATATCATTGAATGTGATATAGATTTTTTCTCCCGCGTCAGTGAAATTAGGGAGAAAAATGGAAAAAATAAAGATGGAGGAAGGAAGAAGCAGTGTGGTCATGAGAAAGATACAGAAGGTGGCAAAGTGGGTCCCACAAGATCAAGATTCTCTGGAAAAAAATGAATGTCGATTTGATTACAATTTAAGGAGGAATATTTTTCGCGAATGACCCCTATATTTGGTCGTTGAATTCGCAACCCCTATATTTACTTCCTCTCTTGGTCATTGGAAGCACATCTCCGACGAAGCTTTATTAGTCAGCATCACGAACATCATCGAACACCACAATGTATCCTGCAAGTAGAATTTTAAGGAAGATAATAAGTAATTTAGCTTGATCTATAATAAGAGATTTGGATTGATTACAGCTCAAGAAAATTTATGGGGCCAATATAAGACTCTAGGTTCTTGTTTATTGAGCTTTGGGGCAGGACGAAGAGTAGTTGATAAAAAAAAGAAAAAAAAAAGAAAAAAGAAAGACAGTAGGCTTTCGAGAAATATGAGGAGGACGAAAGTTCTAAAGTCCCTACAGGCTCTCAGAGAATTTTTGCCACAGGGCATTGACGAGAGCAAGGCAAATGATTAGCGCCAGATTACTATGACGAAGAAAATATAGTCTTTACCTCTTCTTCTCGAGATGCTCAAGATACTTCATTACTTCAATGCTTAAGGCTGCTTCATCTTGCGTCTATTGTCAACTAGGATCAGCCACATCTTGGCTCATCTGAGTTACAAGATCCACTAATATTTCACTTCTATCATGTGAATCCGTCACTGTGATCCAATCTCAGTTTGGAGCTAGTTTTCTCTTCAAAACATCATCCTCATAGAGCATTCTAGCCAACGTCGATTTCCCTAAACCCAATACCAACGATCGATGCACAACATCGGACATGCAACATTGTCTTCCTCCAACTTCAACGAAACTCAATAACTAACCCTTAGTTCCATCATGACCCACAAAATTTCCGTCATCAGCATATGCAGACCTACACGTATATCTTGCTCAGACTGACACGATGAAAAACTAGATGTCAAACCCGGAAGAGATGTACTTAGATCATATCGACCCTTTCGTTGCATGATTTCTTCGTCTTCCCTCTGTATATCTAAAATTGATGTAGTAAGTTCATTTCTAGAAGAGTAATATGTAACAATCTTAACTGACTTATGAACGGTTTGATAAATTTTAACCAAAGGATTCAGGCCGGACAAGCCACAAATATCTATCCAAAGTATCCTCGATTTTGCATGCACTTGTCCGCACTTGCACAACCCACTCATGAAGTGCCCCATCAAGCTACACTGTATCATCAACACCATTCAAAAATGCTTTGATGTTTTGTAGCTTGAGAGTGAGTGACTCGATGCGTTTCCTTATAGTCTTAGAAAGCTTCAACTCCGAATTGACAAAGTTGACAACCTGTTGAATCAATGTATGCTGAGCAGACTCTGCCATGCTTGTTCTTGATAGAGTTCTACATTTGTTGAGTTTTCTTGAAATGCTCTGTTGCCGTTGTGAAAATCTTGGTTTAGTGTTTGTGTGAAATATGAATGGTTTCGAGGAGGGAAGAGAATGTGAGCTTGATAATAAGATCAAGCATGAGGAAAGCCGTAAAATAAAGCACACCTTGCACTGTTCATTTTCCGCGTCCGTACTAAGCAAACTTTGTTGTTTTGTTAGATGTTGTACCGTTTTCATCCGTCTTTAAATAGCTGATTGTAGTTCGTAGATTTATATAGCTCAGAGGTTGTAACGCCCCGGGATTTCCTGTCCAATACCTGCCAAACACGTGACGTTACCGCCGCTCCAAAGTTACCTTCGAAGCAAGGCGACAGAAATACAAGGGGTTTAAGTATCAGAAACATAGGATCTAGAAATAAATATCCAACTTACACGATCTTCTATTACATGAGTATCATTGTCTAGAAAGAAATGATAATATTACAACGAGTCGAACTCATTCATCCTTGCTAAGTAACGAACCCTTCCTCGAATCTTTTATTACCTGAAACGAACATGTAACCGTGAGCTTGAAAGCCCAGTAACACAGGATACACATCCATCTCAGGGGTCTGGCATGTTTATTATATCATGCATTTCCCATGCGCAAACAGAATACAATGCAAGCAACACCGACCAATCATATGCCAATCAGGAACATTTAAATACGTACAGGATAATGATAATACAAGTTAAGCAGGTTAATCCCTATTTCATTATCACTGGCCTTTATTAAAGGCTTTTACAGGTTAATGACATGCTCTGACATGTCATATTGATTCTCAGGACTATTACAGGTAAACAACGTGTTTTTGTCACATTATAACAATTCTTATGACTTTTACAGGTTAATAACATGGGAGGAGTTACAGCAGAAATTTAACGTTAATAGTATCGTCATACTAATAACAATTAAACAAACAGGATTGTCGCTGCAGACGACCCAGGATGATTATTAATAACCAAACACGGCCACCAAGTATATTTCAATTGATGCCG
>LIEC01007543.1:0-19585 GCA_001925005.1 Drosera capensis
GGCTAGAATCATCTCTGAGATCTCAAGCGCCATACTTTTCTTGCACTCTTCTCATCCCGAGAAGATAGTACATGGTGGTTTAAAGCCAGAGAATATACTCCTCCAATCTGACCTGCGTTGCAGGCTCAGCGATTATGGAATATTTAGGCTGGTTACAAAGGAGATCCTCCGTTGTCCCAGTTTCTGTCGCTATTATGAGCCAAAGGGTGCTTTCCCGTATACAGACCCAGAGTTTCATAGGACAGGCATCTTGACACTCAAATCTGATGTATATTCCCTGGGAGTGGTAATACTTCAGCTATTGACCGGAAAGCCTCCTGAAGGATTGGCTGCAGATATCCGCAGAGCTGTATTGTTTGGGAACTTGGCTTCTGTTATAGATCATTCTGCTGGTGACTGGCCCACTTCTGTAGTAGAAAAACTGGTTCGCCTGGGCTTGAGGTTCTGTGAGCCTAATAGCAGGGATCAGCCAGAGCTTACTCCTGCAGTTGTTTGGGAGCTGCAACAACTTCACACATCAGAAGAAAGGCCAATCCCGTCTTACTTTTTGTGTCCTATCCTCCAGGTCTGTGTCTAATCTTGGTCAATACCTTGCTGGTCTGCAATAAGTTTTAGATCCACAGTCCCTTCAACTTCTGGTGACCGGAATATCTGAAATTTTTGGATCTTTATTTCCTTGGTGTTGATAGATTTGATCTTCAAGCGATTAATCTAACTGGTTTTCAGATTGCCACATAACAAAACATTTTGTCCTTTGGATTTTGTGTTGCTGTCATGATCTAGATATCGCCATGCTTGGCTATTGTTGACACATCTTGCTTGACCTTGCAGGAGATCATGCACCATCCTGTAATAGCAGCAGATGGGTTCACGTATGAGGCGGAAGCCTTGCGAGGATGGTTGGTCAATGGGAGGGGAACTTCTCCGATGACCAATTTGAGATTGAACCATTTGTTACTCACACCTAACCACATCTTGAGGCTGGCGATTCAAGAGTGGCTTTGTAGATAAACGCAAAATGCCAGTCATGTATGATGTACGTATATATCGGTTTCCCCATCTTATATAGCAGCTTATTTAGTCGGGCATCGCTTCTCTACTGTATATTCTACTAGAAGAGGATGCTCCTAAGGTGCTGGTGGCGCCTGAGATGAGGACCTGAGCTTAGTTGCTCGACTTGTGTGAAAATGAATGCATGCATCGGGTGTCAGTGCATAGTGTTGTAAACAAGAGGACGTAATTGTTGTAAGTATTGTTTATAACATAACAATATGTATATCATTTCGTCACAACTGTAAGGATGAAGCGATTCCTTTCCTATATTAGATGTCAGCCAGGTAGCCTTACATATGATCTCCCCCTTGTTTACCCTAAACCAAGGTGAACTTCCACATACGACGACCACTAACAACCACGATGGTTGTAGCTCGTGGATGACTGAATTCAAGCAACAGACCTAAGTAGCCCGTTCAAAGTACAAACAGTTTAAAAGTGTCACATATACACCAAAAATATTTAAGGGGAAACAGTCAAATGAGAGGAATTAAAAATAAACAGAAACCGCGAATAGCAGCAAGTTCACTCACGTAGCAGGAGAAATCAGAACACCAATCTCAATTCCCAAAGAAATCATGAAGGTACATAATAGTCCACAATTCACCATCAAGAAACAACTGAAGGATCCGAATTGAGATACCAGTTTAGTACAGGGCATACAATACTGTGGTTCATAGCATAGTACACAGCAGAATTCATAGAATTTCTTGACGGTTCAATATGAAATGCACGATATTTCAACTATTCGCAAAGCTTCAAGCCAAATCAGCACCAAAGGATTATCTTCAGGACAGAATTCTCAGCAACAGAGCATTAGCTCAACGAAAGCTTCATTCCTTCACCACTGACCACCCTGCAAACACAATACTAGGGATCAATATGACTATAATGAGAGGTAAAATAATTCAGACTCCAGATGATAACATCATTGCATCAAAGCTTTCATTTATGAACATACAAGACAATCCTTCTACAAAAGGAGAAAATTTCATTGATTGCATACACATGAAAAAGCAACTCCAAGATTGCACACAGGAACAGACTAGGCCAAGACGATTAAGAGGGTGACAAAGAAGAACAACTTCTTTTCACATCAAGACAGTGGAGGACCGGTTCTGAGGACAATATTAACAAGATTCTCTACAGCATACAAAGTCGTGCAACTAGAACATGGAAATATTAATTGTGCTTGTCAGCATATTCTTGACTAAGAACTCCTATCCGTGCAAATAGAACATGGAAATATTAATCGTGCTTGTCAGTATATTCTTGACTAAGAACTCCTTTCCATGAGTTCTGCAAGCACCATGAAACACGAGTGCAAGGAGAATACTTGGCCAACATTAGACTCTCATTCAATGCAAGGTCGACATGCCTTCCGCTATTTGCGCACACGATTTGGTCACAGGAATAAACACATATGTTCAAACACCTTGGTAACATTGAGAAGTTTGCTCAGAGTTGTCCCCAAAAAAAAACAGAAAAAAAAGAAAAAAAAAGGACCACAAATCACTATGACAACCTCAGTTGATCATCCTAAAGTTCCATATTTATCAGGCAATCTCAACCCATAGTCTATTCATTATCCATGTTTCATGAGGATAGTTAAAGAGCATGAAATAGAGGTAATGAACCAAATTATAGAACAAAAAAAAAAAAAAAACTTAAGCGACCATGGCATAAGGTAAATCATATAGAAAAGATATCCTAGAAGAAAACATAATTTTTTTTGACATAATTATCCTCGCATACTTAAGCATGCGAGTTCGGTACCTTGAAAAAATCACTCAGCATAGCCATCAGCGTATTTGGGGCTCTTATTTTCTGCAAGCTCCGACTCTCTGCTATGATGTGGGCTCCTGGATTCATAGCCATCAGACTCCATTGATGAGGTCCTCCTGCTTGCTCTTATGTCCCTTAGAGTCATCTGAGTACCTGTGGCTTCTCCTCTTCTCTTTCCAATCCCTTCTCCTCCTATGCTTATGCTCCTCATCCTCATCAGAAGATGAATCATCTGAGCATCGATGGCTTCTCCTTTTCTCTTTTCTATCCCTTCTCCGCCTGTGCCTACGCTCCTCATCCTCATCAGAAGATGAATCATCCGAGTATCTGTGGCTTCTCCTCTTCTCCTTCCTATCCCTTCTCCGCATGTGCCTACGCTCCTCATCCTCATCAGAAGAATCATCATCTGTGTAGCGGTGGCTTCTCCTCTTCTCTCTCATATCCCTTCTCCTTCTACGTTTACGCTCCTCATCCTCATCAGAAGATTCATCCCTCTTCCGCCTCTTCCTCCCACTGTCAACTTCATCCCTCTTCCCACTTCTTTTCTTCAACCTTCTCCTCTCCTTGTCCTCATCCGAAGAATCATTTTTCCTCGAAGACCTGGCTTTACCACTAACCCTCTTTCCCTGCCTCTCAGCAATAATCCTCTCGATCTTGGAATCCCTACTGGAATCCGAATCGTCGCTCTCCTCATCACTCTCCTCCTCGCTCTCCTCACCACCCAAGTTCCTACCCTTCCCAACACTAGCTTTCAACCTATCCAACCCAGCCAACACATTAGCCTGTATCTCATCAGCATCCTTCTCCTTGTTATCGTCCTTCACACTAAGAAAATTCCTGCACTGGAAACTAAGGTGACCGACACGGCCACACTTCTTGCACGCCCCGCGAACCTCATCCGGATTATTAGAGTTTGTGATCTTAGCTAGCGCCAAGAGTCCCTGGAAACTGGCATAGGCGTTTTCCCCCTCCGGCTCTATGCTGCTGGCGTTGACCTGAGAAGACGATCCCTTGTCTTCCTTATTGGGTGCATAGGGATCGTACTTGATCGTCATCTGCCAAATCCCATGAGTTTGAAGCGCCGCGCTGCTGTGAACCCGATTATTCGCGGGCATGCGAACCCTACCCGCAGTTGCCGGCATCTCGAATCGATGTTAAAAGCCCCTGCAAATCTGATTTGAACACGAAATCGATCAGAATTCGACTCAAAACTAGGGAAAGCGAGATATTGATTCCGATTGGAAATCGGAGAGCTAGGGTTTCGAGGATTTGAAGCCCCTGGAAATCTGATTTGAACAAGAAATCGATCAGAATTCGACGTTAGAGAACGGAAATGCGAGAAATTGATTCCGATTAGAAATTGGAAAGCTAGGGTTTCGAGGATTTGAAGCGGAATCGAAGATTTGGGGGTTTGTGATTGGGAATTTTGGGGAAAATTAGGGTTAGGGTTTGAGAGATGGAGACTGAGAGGCGGAGAAATTGGGGGAAAATCGTACCTGTGAATTGTGCTGCGAATCGTAGATCGTTGGTTCACAAGGCGAGTCGTGACCCGATGGATGAGGGAAGTGGACATCCAAGGTAGAATGTCCCTTTATATAGCAGTATTTTCTCTTCAGTATAAAAGGAAAATGAAAAAAAAGGTTATGTGCTCCTTGCATTGCACCCAAAGATGTGCAACTTGTTGACCACGTTATTGATGAATGGTTTATGATGTGACCACACTAAACAAAACATAAAGACCTTAAAATTTTGAGGAAAATGTTGGTATATGTAAAAACCAACATTATCCCAGGAGCAATTTTCATAAAAAAAAAAAAAAATCATAGCAAAGTTGGTGGTTATTGCTGTAACATCTCAAATTACTTTCCTCAAAATTTTCTTAAGGATATAATCTTTTTCATCACAATATCATATCTTATAGGAATTTTAGAGCAATGACAAAATTTAGCCGAGCCAACCAATAATACATTTTTTTTTGTGATGTGTTAGACCTTATGATGGATTTAGCAGGTTGAGAAAAGTTTTTTTTCCCGCTGATTTTATGTCTAAATTCTCACAAAAACCATCCAGCCCCAAACCAATCGCCAATTTTCAGGCCTTCAGGTTTTGAAAGACGTATTCATATTTCTTGTATACAATAAACACATGACAACAACTTTGCCAACTCTTGCAGAAGAATTGTTCGTACTCACAGTATGCTATTGTTTTTCAATCAGGTAACATATGAGATTTTTCAGAAACATATCTATCAGCGAGGATGACATGTAAAAGTAATCTCGCCGGCACAAAGTTACACCATGAGGACAGTGCAGCTATCGACCAATAATAGCTGCTACAAGCTATGGAGTAGGACGACAAATTGATCACCGAGGGAAAAGAGAGACAGCTACAGGAAACTAATCACAAACAATGGAAGCTTGGAATTGTTGGTTAAAATATGGACTGTAAACCTTCAAATCAGGCGAACCTGTACGCATGCTTAGCAGAGTCGAGGGTATTGGACAGAAGCATGGATATCGTTACCGGCCTCAATCCCCCAGGGACAGGCGTAATGAGCGACGCAACCCTGACTGCTTCTTCATAGCATACATCGCCCGTTCTAGTCGAAACCCATTTTTTCCCTCAGGATCCTGAAAGTTAAGTGATCATAATTAAAAAAAGATAAGATCTCTCAGCAAGCACGAAGTGATGACTCGGATGAACAATTCATGGCCGTTCCACACCATATCCAGTGCAAATGAAATTGACTCTAATGCCGCTGACAGAGAGATTACCCCCTCAAATCAACTCGTGTCGATAAAGGATGTGAAAGACTAAAAGTATATATCTTACCTTTACTGCATTTGTTCCTGTATCAATCACAACTGCACCTGGTTTCAACCAACTGCCTCTTACAATTTCAGGTACGCCTATATCTGTGATAACAATATCAGCTTCACACGTTAATCTTGTGGATTTTTTGTGAATGAATGTACAACACTGACAGTTGCATGATGCCTCTGCCCACAAAAATGGCTCTAATTATAATGATGATACTAAAACATTCATATTCGTCTACATAACTGAATAGCACTAGCGGCGACATACACATACCTGCAGTAACATTGATATTGGCAGACCAACTATCTTGCTTCTACCGATCACAACAGCGTACTTTGCGGTTAATTTTACACAAGAACTCAGTAAGACCTCCATACAAGCCTTGGCCGCACAAGGTATGAACATCGGTTGTCTCCCCTTCATTGCAAGATTGCCCATATTAAGGGGGTGGAAACCATCCACATCTTTTTCTGGACTGACAAAACTCAAAATCCTCTCCTCATCTAAGTGCTGCACCAAGAACAGAATAAAAAAATCAATCATGAGAGAGGTTCTAACAATACTGACTAAATTTACCATAATATCAACACTTCTGAGGCAGATTTGGGCGGTGGAGGAATTTTGAGCACACTTTCCTTTACAAACTCACAATTCAGTAACTTCTCTGCGGAGATGGAATCAGCATTGCGTAAGAGAGCAAGGCATTCAAGATTTCTCCTAACTTAATTTCTAGCTATTTCTTTTGCCACAAACACTATTGATATCTAATGGAGCAAAAAGATCAAAAAAAAAACAAAAAAAAAAAAAAACAAAAAAACACAAACAAACAAAACACAATACGAGATCTTTAAATCATCTGTGCACAAACAACTTTACAACCATCATTTTGCTGCAGACGTAGTGCCAGCAATGGTGGTAATAGAAAGTTTACGAGAAATAAACCATCAATAGAGAAGAAGAAACTTACATTTGGAAGCGGAAGTTGGACAATGATCCCATGAATTGACGGATCCTTATTCAACTCTGATACAACCCCAACGATTTCATCCTCTGAACAGTCCTCGGGAAGCTCTTTCGTGAATGAAGCAATACCAACATTGTCGCAAGCTTTCATCTTGATGCGGACAAAAGAGTGAGAATCGCTCCTCTTACCCACCAACACAACAGCCAACCCAGGATTCTTCTCAATGACGCTCTTCATCCTCTCAATTTCATTAGCAACTTGTGATCTGATACCAGCAGCAACCGCCTTCCCATCATTATTGTAGCACTTGGAGCATCTGCTTCAAATGAAGTAATCAATCAGGGCAGAGTTTTGAATAAACTACCACTAATAAATACTCATAGACATGATCTTATGATGAAGGGTGCGGAACTCAGTTAATTTTGGATTCAATATCACTAATTAAGTCTGTAGGCTTAAAATTCAACACCTTGAGTATGACGGCATATAAGGGATGTTATCTTTCAATGACAAGATGCCAACAAATAAAGCATCAACCGCGATAACCATGTAAGACCCAATGCCAACCAACCATGCACGACAACAACAAAATAACACATAGCTTCCTATAAATTTCCAAAGCTTCAAATGCATAATCAAGCTCACAATGTCCTTAATAAATAGTACAATCACAATCACACGAAGAAGCCTAGTTTATAATAGCATATACGGTATTCTGTAACTTGTATGTATTCTGTATTGACAATATATATGTTACAATGACATCCTTAGATGTCAAGTTTTTCTTGCATATGGTATCAGAGCGGGTTAACATATTTCCCTCTCTTCCTCAAACTTAAAACCACCACAAAACGAAGCCGTCGTACCCACCGACCGGCCGACCCCCTTCTTCTGCTCAGATCGCGGTCTCCCCAATCCGCGGTCTCATCTTCCCCTGCTCAGATCCCCTTCTCGCTGCTCAGATCCGAGGACGCAACACTTCTTGTTTGCGTTTTGCTCATATCCGTTCTTCCTCAGAGTTCGCGACAACCGTCGTCGTCGCCACCGTCGTCCGAAGTCTTCTCCTTCAACCTTTCGGTCTAATCCCGAAGTCTTCTCTTTCGGTCTAATCTCGAAGTCTTCTCCTTCAATCCCGAAGTCTTCTCGCTGCTCGTGGCTGGGTTCCTTCAATCCCGAAGTCACCGGACATTTCAATCGTTCTCAGGCGTTTTTCCCAGTTCTTGGATGTTCTTCCATCTCGGCGTTCTTCAACATCTCAGCGTTCAGATCTCCGGCGGCCACTCCTTGGTTTTTCATCTCGGCTTCTTCGCACCTCCTCCTAGAAGTGTTCAGATTTGTGGTGATTTGTTCAGCTTCAGTTTTGTTTGTTTGTGCGATTTGTGCACAACTTTGTGATTTGTGGCTTCAGATTTGCTTGTTTATGTAATTTGTGCAATCAATTGGCTTCAGATTTATCTGTTTGTTGTGAGGGTTTAGAGCGATCTTTGCTTGCTGCCTCAGTGATTTCGTGTTGTCTCAGTGATTTCAGTAGCAACGAGAGCGGGACAAATCAGTTATAGTTATGGCTTCATCTTCTTCCTTCGTTTCAGTAACTTCTATAGCGGTGACTTCGCCTGTTGCTACTTCATGGCCTCTACTTTCTTCTTCGGCCCGCACTACAACACCGCAGTCGGGTTTTCACCCATCACAGATCATATCTCAACTGATCTGCATGGACCAGATTATGCTGCCTCTCTCTTCGTCGGTCTTCGCTGCTACATTGGAGGGATTTCCTCCTCGGTTTATCATTCGAGTTCTTCTCCTGCACCTCTTATTCCGAACGTGAGTTATACTCCACCGCCAGTTAAATCGGTGGCCACGATAACTCTTTCGGTTATCGAAGATTATCTTGTCTGGTGCGCACAAATAGAATCATTTCTCTTATCCTATGGCTTCATTGGTTTTGTGGACGGATACGTTGTTTCTCCTTCTATGCACCTTCAGGCATCGTTTGCACCGATCCTCAATCCGGATTATTTTCAGTGGCAGCGGATTGATCATATGGTTTGATCTTGGATCTTTGCTACTCTTTCATGTGATATATTGGTGGAGGTAATGAATCTCAAACTTGCTCGTGAAATTTGGGATAGACTACATCAACGTTTCATATCCGTCTACATGGTTAGGTCAATAGAATTAAAGTGGAAATTGACATTCCTTCGCAAGGCTTCGTCGGATTCTATGAAGAAGTATCTCTGTGACATCAAAATCCTTGCGGATTCATTGGCTGCAATCAATTCACCCATTTCTAACGCAGATTTGATTGAGCACACTTTGATGGGTCTTGATATGAAGTATGAATCGCTTATTGCGGTAGCTATGAACGCTCCGATTGCTTCTTCGTTCGATGACATTCGATCGAAACTTCTTCTTCACGAGCAACGTTTGAAATTCCTCAGCTCTGCCGATCTTCCACAGCACCAGGTAGCTTGATACCTTCCACAACGGAGCCACGAGCCCACACATCTGGACGATTCCGGCCCAGATTACCTTCCACTCTCAATCGGCGCCGCTGCACTCATCGACGAGGGTTGCGATGACGAGTATGGAGATGATGACGACGTTGTTTTCCGAATCGTGGCCCATAATGCTCGGCTTCGGCTTCCTCTCATGATCTTGATGAGGATGCGTCACATTTTGTTCGCTGTTTCATTATAAATGAACTAAAATATCGTCCCGTTAAGCGAAAATGGTTCCTGTTAGCAAGAAATTATCATTAGTGATATCGTCAAAGTGAGTGATATCGTTAGTGACTGAAAACATATTATTATGAGGAGTTGTTTTTTAATTAGGACAATTTTTTTTTTAATTTTTTCAATTATTATCGAAAATAAATATATCTTATCCTTTCGGGATTTTATTTATGATAAAATTATGAGGTAGTTGTTGTGTTGTTACTGAACAAGAGTGATAGTGTAGCATGATAGCAACTGATGAAGTAGTAGTTGTGATAAATATGAAAGAAATGCATCACAGAACACAATTTCTGATAAATATGAAACTATAGCGCTTATTTGAAGATTTAATCGAACCAAGAGTAAACACTTTGGAATTCCACAAAAAAAAAAAAATCCACTTTGTCTGCTCCGGTTAGGCTTATCGTTAGTAATCTACACTTGTGTTATTCGATGATGCTCATAAATATACTCCAGGGACTCCACGATTCCATCCATCGTTGGCCGGCGACCATATTCCCAGTACAAGCACGTGTAGATGAGGCGAGCTAAAAGGAACGCACCCTCCAAATCATACAGGCATCCCATGTTGTCTGCCAACTTCCTCACTCTTTCCTTATCGTGGCACCATTCGCGACGAACAACATATCCAATCAACTGCTTTTCGTGAAGTCCGTGAAGTTCTTCATAGGGACCTTAGCTCAAGTGAATTGCACAGAACCTGGTGTGACAAGTAATTAATAATTTTAGATTGTGTAATGAAGAGAAGTAGGAGTTCAACATGGTCGTATAAGATTTGCATTACTATGAAAACTAGACGGCATACTCACAGAACTATAACAATTTAACAAACCTCGAACCCCTTGTTTACCATATAGTAGTATTTTCCACATACAACCAGTTCGTTAGCGGCCTAGTGGCAGGTACAACGTTAATTATGGTAGCAGTATGCCCCTTTTAAGTCGTTGGATCTAAACTTCATTACTGCATTTGCTCCTTATAAATCTATTATGACAAACCACGAACCCTGATTTTACATTGGCTCGTCTAACGCGATAATCACTTTTATAGTAGATGGAGGTGATCAAAACAATTGATGATCATATATATATATATACTAATCTATGCTCGATAAATCTTTCGAACATAATAGAATTATATTTAAGAATTGTTTGATTAAACTGATACAAACTGCTTTTAGATGCTATAAGCGATATTTATAAGTTATATCTGGTTTTAATATTAATATTAAATAATTTAGGGGTAATTTTTATCATTATTAAATTATAAAAATCAGACACAGTAATAGAAATAAAAAATCCCACAAACGGCGTGGCCGAATCCTACAATCTCAGAATGGATCAGAACAGCAATGGCGACTCCAAATGCGAAGCCCTAACGGAACCGGTGGCCGTGGAACCCATCCAAAGTGTTCATCTCTCCGATGATGCGGCGAAGGCGGCGAGCGATGCTGAAGTCCCCGAATGGTTGCCGGCGGGTTGGCGTGTCGATACTCGGGTCAGAGCTGCTGGTGCATCTGCTGGCACCAAGGATAAGGTAGTCTGGATTCGATGGTAGGGTTTCATTGGTGATTGATTATCGGTTGTTGATGCGGTTGAGGGCTTGGGTTAGGGTTTAGGGTTTTGATTGAGTTGTTGTGTGGCTGTTTGCTTGCGAGTTGCATTTTGGGACTTGACTTTCAACTTATGCATGCAAGTATTTTGATTGTTGTATGCAAAAAAGTGTTGTATGCTTGGAAAAGAGGACAATGCGAATGATGGATAGGATCTGATATTGCAATTATTTTAGGGTGTATCTACTTGATTGATGTATGCATCATTGCATTTCGGGCCTGGAGAGTGATTTAGTGGAAGATAGAGCGATCCAAATAGAGCTGTTTAAAATGCGTGATTTTATCCATGTCGTCAATATGTGTGACAGAATCTGGTGCGAGGTATGGTAAAAAAAAGATTTCAGGATTCAATCGCAAACTGTTGTGGTATTCATAGTTGTTAGAGGCGTGTATAATCGGGAAATTAGAGATGGGTTGGCAAATGTTTGAAGAGAGCAGTTAGTCAGTGGAGAAATTGTAGTGTCAAAAGGTTGAGCCTTTTTTTTCTTTTTTTTTTTGCCCCTTTCTTTTAAACTTGCTTTAATAGTCAATGTTTGGTTCTGGAGTATAACTTGTTTGGTGAAATTGCTCAACTTCTTGGATCCTTTACATGTCTTTCCTTCGTAGTTTCGTATCTATTCTATCGATATGAGATGGCCCTGTGCAGCAGGGCTCAAGGCTTCCTTGTCTCTCCAAATTGCTGGAATGAGAGACCAGGACCTTGTGAAGATTTACAGGTGATTACCTCCTCTAGTCAAGTATTTGTAATTCCACACTGCAAGCGTCAATGAATCTATTTCAGGTAACTGAGGGAGGGTAAATGTTCATGACCACAAAATCAGAATCATTTCAATTGTTTTCTAAGAGCAGGAACTTTAATTAATCTCTAGCTGCTTGTTCCTTGGCGAAATAGTTATAATCCTAGGGTGAAAGCATCTACTGGTTGTGTTCAAGTTACTGTAAATGGCTAGACCAAAGACATACAGATCTTTTCTCCTGATATGCTCCCACAAGCGTAATCATGGACGAGCTTGGATTTTGTTTCATATAATTGTCCTATTGATGGGAACATTCTGCTCATAGCTATGTGTAGTTCATCAATGAAATTTTCCTCATTTTTTTTTTCTGCAAGCCTAGATTTTTGTTGTTCTGTATGAAGGAGTCGTGGTCTCTGCTAAATGTGCATGTATCTCGGAAATGAATGGCCTAACATCTAAATGTTGCAGTATTATATTCATTTCGAGACGGGGCATCGTTTCCGGTCAAAAGCGGAGGTGATGTCTTTCCTGGAGACTGGAGTCACTGGACAGAAGAAGAGAACAACGAATGGTGCTGGTGAAAGTCCGGTTAGTTAACATATATATATATGGTGGTTTTATGGTTAACTTGCCATTTTACATATCTGTACTGATGCGTAGCTGCAACTGTTTTAACAGCTCAAAAACGGGTCTCATAGCAAAAGAAGCAGGAAGGCTGCTCCTAAGATAAGTGCCGCCGTGAAGAACTTCAACTTTGATGATGTTCCAGCAAAAGTGAAGTGGGAGTTGACCGACATACATGAAGGCACCTGGAGACCTTTGCTTGATGTCGGAGTAAGTGTGCCCGAGAGTACCAGTCAACAATGGGCCGAGACTTTTACTTACCTCACCAGGAATCAAGATGTGCAAGCGATATGAGGTAGACCGGACGACATCTGGTAGTTTCAGCTCGTGGCTAGCTTTATGCTGACAGCAGTCGCAGTGGATGATTCTTTTGGATGAATTTGTGGTTAAGTTATGAGAAATCCATTGGAGAACTAGCTCGTTGATCTCTGTGAGTTTTCATGTATTTCTGGTCAATCTTGTGGTTTTTTCACCACATCACAGACTGTCTCTTCTTTTGGATTATTGGGCAGCTATTTTGAATAGGACTGTAGATCTTGAAGAGGGATGAAACAGTTCTCAACTCAAAAGTTTGTCCGGCATTTGATGATCTGATTAGTTGTTCTGTATGGCTTTTTCTCGTATCACTTTGTAACATATACTACGGGGTTTCATGTGTTATGGCGACATTAGTACACCTGTTCTTTTGAAACGACTTTGTTTGTTTGAAGTTTTATCACAAGCTTCAATTTCATTCCTTGACCTTAATATCTGATTGAACAACGCATATGATCAATGTGAATGGGTCTGTTTTCTTCAATTGAACTTTGACTAGCTTTTTCTACAGGTTCATGGACATGCCTTATGGGTTATGGAGATTTAACTTGTATAGAATTGCATGTCCCTAAGCATTCTTGTGTTGAGGCCAAAGATGTTCGCAATTGAACATCTTGTTACACACTCAACATCAACGGTTGAAGCCTACAGGAATGGCAATCGAGTATAACAAAAACAATATCTCAGGATTGCAGTATCAGCTCTACACTACAAAGAGGAACACCTGGTTACATGATTAAGTTCTCAAACCCAGGATGTGCTTCGCAAGTTACAACCTTCTATGCATGGTTCAATATCGACGATACAGAAGATCAGCATCACGGTAGAGAACAGAACTTCTATCAGGAGATAGATATTCAACTCTGGAGTAATCATAATATTCCTGTGCTGGACCTGCAGTGTAGTACACAGGCTGCCTGTAGGAATAATAGCAATCATGAGGATCGGGCATCTACACTTCGAAGAGCCGAAGGAGGGCCATAATCACGTCTCTCATAGGCCACATCTCGCAGGTATACCTCCGGTCGAGAGCTTGTACCATACGGATATGCGAGCCTAATTGAAGCGGCTTGAGCTAGAGGCTCGGGTAAGGGTTGAGCCACTTGAGGCAAAGCAGCAGGAGCAGCAACAATGGGGATGAAAGCAAGCGGGTTCTGAACATGTACATTATGTCTTAATTGAGTCACTGTCTGTTGCTGATAACTATTATCCCTGGCCTGCCTCTTATTGCCATTATCACAGCCCGAATTATCATGCCTTGGTCCTTCTTGAGTCCGTTTTCTACCCCTGATCCCATGCCTTGTCTTAGATGAAGAAGGAGCTTCACTGTTCCTTTTACTCGGTTTCTCCGGCTCCAAAGCCTTGCCTTTTCCCATGTTCTTTCTGCCTGCTCGGAAAAGCTTGCACAGGTTCTTCACCTGTCGAAGGTAAAATATGCGGAGGCCCATTTTATACAGTAAATGCAAGTGCATCTTAGAAGAAACATAGCAGTCGATGGTAAAACTCAAACCTGCTCAGAGCTCAACTCACAATTGAACTTGTTCTTTGCATAGTAGTTGTCTTTGATTGCCACTTTGAACTTCGCCTCTGATAAAGGTAAACAATCTTCCAACAGAATGAACCGAACCTGTCAGACAAATCCACATTCCAAAATCAACGAACCAGAACAATGAGCATCAACTTTTCCAATCTTCAGTTCTTCACACCAGCATGAATCTCTAGGCTATATAGATGCTATCCAGATGTGTGAAAACAAACCTGTGCTGGGAAACCAGAGTTGAAAGCACTGGGTTCGATATTATAACCTCCAGGTCCAGCAGCTTTATAAATTCCATACAGAACCCTCAGGTCGAAATCAAACAAAAAGAGTACAGTCCCTTCGGATATCTTGGAGACCACATCTCTCTTGCTTGCAGGTAGCCCCATAACTTTGTAGTCGTAGCAGTCTTTCTTTGTCTTTGAGTTGCACATAAATATCATTCCCGTTCTATTAACTTTCACTTTAGACTTATCACGTCTTCCAGCTTTATCCTTGTCTTTAACAGAGCTCTCAATCCCTTCCGTTTTTTCCGTATCTGCACTGCTCCTTTTCCTGGACCTTCTCCGCCCATTATTGGATTTATCTTTGCCATTCTCTTCGGCATCCACAGGCTGCTCCAAAGTCACATTGGCTTCAGCATTAGGCTCAGTTGTAATAGATCCAGTCTTTATCTGAAGTCTCATCCCCTTCCACTTTTTCTATCTCTAGATTGCTCTTTTTAATTAATCTTCTCCGCTTGTTATCGGAATCAACTTGTGTATTCTCTTTCAACACCTCAGTCTGTCCTGCAGTTACAGTGTCTTCTGATCCGGACTTATTTGTAACAGATGTTTTCGTGACGTCCTTTTTGGTATTTGTACCATTATGCGGCTCCAATCGTTTGCTTGCTTTATTTGCAATATTTTCCCCAGCCTTTTCTTCTTGGTTCACATCAGAAGTTGCGCTATTATCTTTTAATAAGTCTCTATGCTTACTCTCATTCATAGATTGTGCTTCTACCATCTCTGGCAACCAGCTTTTGTTTCTTCACCACAACTTTCTTCTTTACAATCTTCTTGATTTTCTTCACATTCTTTTCAGCCACAATATTATTCACCTGCTCCTCAGCAGCTACAGCTGCTTCTCCTTCTATAGTCGTAGAATCTAGCGTCACACTTTCTCCTTTCAGGTCAGATCCCGAAGTCAACACTGACTCCCTGATATCTGTCTCACATACAAGTGGAGTTTCTCCATGCTTCATCTCTTCCACAATTCTAGTGGCGACTGCAACTTTATCTTCACTTGGTACAGTATCTTTATCAACTTCAATACCATTATCAGCAATACTATTTAGTGCATCTCCACTTCCCACCTCTCCTTTGCCATCCTTTTTTACTTC
Organism: Drosera capensis; assembly: GCA_001925005.1. Taxonomy (NCBI): domain Eukaryota; kingdom Viridiplantae; phylum Streptophyta; class Magnoliopsida; order Caryophyllales; family Droseraceae; genus Drosera; species Drosera capensis. Next base: position 15,564 of record LIEC01007543.1, read on the forward strand.
CGGAGGTCCAACGTCATGTTGCTCATGCACATCAGTAGGTGTATCTAGGATCACATATTCTTCTGAACTATTCTCCCTTTCTTCATGTTGAGCAGCATCACTTGGGCCTTCAGCAGATATCTGATCTGCTTTTTCTTTATTTGCCACTTCCAGCTCGTTGCTTGAGTTGTCGAGCCCCTCTTTATTTTCAGAAACAGCAACAGAGTCTTCAACACAAAATTGAATGTGTCAGCCCTTACCCTGTCTTATGCACTGAGCATAATCTGCTAAAACACAAACAAAAACGAACTAAGTTTAAAAGTACAACATTGACTCAATCCTTGCAAATGATAACCATAACAATACTCCACAACATTTTGCTCCCATGGAATACAAGAGTTTCTCATAGAGAGTTGAATCTATCGGGTTACTATGAGGGACCATTAACAAAGGCATTTAACCCAGGCCTTAGAATAATTTATAAGCATCGAACTAATGTTAACTGAAAGAAATGAAGACGATAAAGAAATTCTATATAAGTAACAGTGTTTTTCCTGCTAAGAAAATACGAACAAGAAAAAGGGATGCCCACATTATGAATCCTTAATTGAGACATTCCGCTAATCAAATACTCATTCGGATAAGGTAAGTGACATTTTTGGTAAGTTGCATAGGGGAAACCAATGGAGTGGCATATTTTTTTCCAAAAAGCAAAGTTGAATACAACAAAACAAAAAATAAAAAATAAATCCAAATTCCAGTCCCATTTAACAAGCAACAGGGACAACTAAAGACAACACTCACTAATATTCCTTGTGCGATTTTACAGTAAGCATCCCATGAGTGTCAAAGTATGGAATACATGACCTATGTTGGTTTAGAACGTATTAATGACTCTAACACGAAATTGACTTTGATGGATAGAATAAAAGAGAAAAAGCAAAATCATATAACAGTAACTTGATTTGCGTAGCGAGCATTGCTTGTAGCATAATTGGTATTAGGATAAATCTCATTCCATTCACGAGGAAGGGGCAAGCATGACAAGAAAATGGTAAACCAGAATCATCCTGAAACTGATAGAACGGCAAACGGAAAATGAAAGTCGCAATTCACGAAAAAGAATGTAGGCAGTAACGAAATGATTCCGAATGTAGGTAGATTAATTACTCTTAAACACCATTTGGCCTCGTCGGTCCGATAAATGAGCCCAACTCAGACAATTCCCAATCATTTTAGAACTCCGATTAAACCTCTTGATCTAATCTCAATATTCGATCATTCTATCACACACTGCAACCCGCCTTGATATCGCGCCAGAAGCATGCTACACTTCCATCCTCCAATATCTTGCTTATCTCATCAAACACCAGAATGAATCCACAAAACAGCAACAAAACCATCAACTCCCGAAAACAACATACAACCCTAACATCAATTCCAAAATCACCAATCCACGAATCGAATCAACACAAGAACAACACAAACAATCAACCTCCTCAATAAACCCTGAACAACCTATCTCCATTTTCATCAATTCAGTGGCGAAGCATCGATGGATAAGAAAATGAGAGATATGGACAAAATCGAGTTCATGAGAATACCTGAATCAGTGAATCGAGATGATCAGACGATCGATCAAGAAACGAAAGAGGCAGAGAATCATGGCCGCGGCGGCGAACATCGAAGGGATTCGACGACGGCGAGGGGCTTCGATTGTGCGACGATCGATTCGGAGACGGGCTGCGATTAAAACAGTCACAGTTACGTAAGTTTAGGGTTAGGTGAAGATGCTATCGATATTAAAACTTCTTATGCAGTCGGTTCGATCATATTCACATGATTTTTTCGTTTATGATCAAACTATAGTAACGAAATATTCATCTATGTAAATTCTCATATATAATATAAAATATTATTTATATTACAAATCGTTTACGAAATAAATTTTTAATTCAAAATTATCACGAAATACTAAATTATATTCTTCAATCTTAGGACGTTAATGTAATTTTATTATATAACAAAACTCTCCTCATGAATAGTACAATTATTGTTGAATATTATTCTCTTCATCTTGATGAAATTACAACGGATTGACCCGCATATTTATATGTGTGTTGAATTTATGAAAAATACTCAAGTTGTCCTTATGAGTGTGAGAGAGAAAGATGAAAAAAAAAAATGAAAGATAAATTATGATGGATGGGTTGATTTGATATAAAATAAGGATAGTTTATTATTTTGTATGAAAAAAATTAATAAATAAAAAAATATTATAATTTGATTGGGACATCAAAAAAAAATGATGTAATTTCAATGAAAAGGATGAAGTATAATTTATGTCTGACAAAGTGGATATATGTTTGGAATATCACATAAGAAGTTATATTTTCTTCGTTTCAAATTAATTATAATATTTTGACTATTTCTTTACTATACTTGCTCATTTTGATGAGTTCATTTTTCATCATAATTATGTAAGAAGTCAGGATGAAATATATGACTAAAATTATCATTTTAAATTATATTTTTTGAAAAATGATGTTTTATCATTTCATTAGAATCAAAATTCTCATTCATAAGTAAACATAATCAAAATATTATAATTGTTTTAAAAGAAGATTAATTAGATGCTGATGCTGATGTTTGAAACGAAATTCACCGGGCAGACTTGATAACCATCTAATGTTTCTGTAATGTGTCCAGTGAATCATAAACAATGCGTATTTGCAGGTTGAATTATAGTCCTTCGAATGCGGTTCTTTACTCAACCAAACAACCAAAGAATAATGCAGTACTATTGTTGATGATGATGCATAACTAGTTGACAAAACCATCCTTCTCGTTAAAGAAACGACTAATCATTGTCCATTTGTTTCGATCCAAAATATCCAGATTCAAGTTTTGAAAAGACAACGAACGAAGAGTAATCAGTATAAACAACTGAAGTCGCATATATCCATCAAATCATTTGAAAAAGAAGGGGAGAAATTGATGAATACACGTGGAAAATTGTAGAAATACAATGCCCAGAGCCAGTATCAATTCCTCAAAAAAACAAACTTGAACAATTCAAAGCAGTTTTTTTCACACACAGAATTTTTCCACCATTTCTGCTAATACACCATTTCATTCTTCTTCTTCATCTTGTTCTGTGTCCATGTCTCTTTCACTGCTCCTTTTAGGATCCATTTTTCCCCATATCACAAACTTTCATCTTCATCATTCCATTTCCATATTTGTATTCTTCTCTCAATAATTTCATCACCCTTTTCATCATGCACCATTTCTTCATCTATGACTCAAGATTCAATTTTCCATCTTGGGTTTGTCTAGGCCAACTCTGATACGTGACTATATGTACGGCGTGAAACTATGGTTGGTTGCCTTGTACGTGTATGTATTTCGTCGCAGGTGTGAGAATTGATGACATATCGGAGGGTTCACGGAGCGAGAGGCAATCACCGAGGAGGACTGATGCAGAGATCCATCATGGCAATATGTAGATTCCAGTTCTGGTTTGTGATCTTTGCCATATTTGGTATGTGGTCCTTGTTGATATACCTTAACTATTCGTCGTTGATCAGTAGCGTGGCAGTGCTGGCGAAGTATTATGTGTATTCGGGTGATCAGCAGGAGAATATCCTCATAGAAACCAAGTTGGTTTCAGATCGGAATGATAGTTTTTCTAGGGAAGATGGTCGTGTTGTGAGTCGAGAATCCGTGGCAGAGGAAAGAGTTGATCATGATGATAGGGATATTGACAGTACTGTTGTCTTTAAAAGGAAAGAGGAGTCACATGCTCTGCTCTCTAGCGGAACAGGAACAGAAAATGAGGTTGTTGATGAGACTGAGATTGCTCAGCCGCCTCCGGTTATTAAGCGAAGAGGTAGGAGAAGAGGGAAAAGGCGGTCCAGGGGAAAGGGGCCTAAGAATGCTGGCGAGACTGATGTGAACTCAAACTTTGAAACCCCTCCTCCTCCTCCACTGCCGCCTCCTCCACCACCTCCCCCACCGCCTCCACCACCACCAGCAAGAGA
>LIEC01007545.1:0-13022 GCA_001925005.1 Drosera capensis
ATCGCTAAGGAGACTACAATAGAGGTGCTGATGGGTTGATCAGTCTACATCCTTCTTAGGTTGGCCTCCATGTCTTCTATCTCATTTCTTATGTATCCTTGAGCACTTAACTCTTTTTTGAGTTGTGCCATAGGTCCTTCCCTGATTACCTTATAGCTTTATTTCCCTTCCACAATAAGCTGTGAGAGATTTTCATCGGCTCCTGTCTTGAGGTACTCTACTGATATGCTTGAATCATGGAGTATAGTTATTTCTGGCACCTTTGGAGAGATAGCCTTTGATGATGTCCCTCCTTCACTGGCTGCAAGAGGAATCATTTCTGCCCCATTGTTGATTTCCTAGCAATGACTTCAGTCTGCTCGACTGCAGGAATTGGCTGTGTTATTTCTTCTTCTTGAGCTGCAAGGTTATGTAGTCGGTGTCCTTTACAAGGTTTTTATTGCTTCTTCTAAGGTCTGCAAAATAGCTTTCTTCTTGTAGTCCTTGTCAACTTTTTTGTTGGAGTCTTCCTTCTGTATGCTTCTTGGTGATTTTCTCCTTTACCTTCACAATAGCCTTCTTGAGAGGTTGACCTGATACAATTGAAGTGGTATGCACCTCCTCTGATTTCTTTGAGAAGTCTACTGGTTGCTTCTCAATCTTCTTCACATTAATTTGTTTTTCCATAGTCCACGGCCTTCCTCTCTTGTCTGAGAGCTTGAGTTTCTCTTTGAGCATAATACTCATGACTCTGCCAAAGTGAGGTTGTCTGGCCTCTAATTCCTTGGCCAGGTGATACATCAGAAGTTTTGCCCATTGATTTTGTGCTTTGTTAGGATGATTGCACACATGATCTCCTGTTGATTAGAGGTGATATGATCCTTTCAGAATTCCCTAGACATGATGGCCTTGTTGACCATGTCTGCTAGCAGCTTGTGTGGTTTTGATAGGTACTTCTTCATTGTCTTGATCCCTTCTTTTTGATGTTCTTCGCTCAGCATCACGTGTCTACCTCCATTTACCACTGAGGTTAGGATATTTCGAGATCCTTCATTTGAGACTTTGAACAGTTGTTCAAAATCTTCTGAAATAACAGTGATTCTAATCTTATTATTGCAGGTGTATGTGATGGATTTGAAATTGTCAGTCACCTTCACCTTCTCCATGAAATCTAACACTTCTTCATCGTATATCATGCAGGTCTTCTCACATAGGTATTTCAACCCACCATCTTGTATGAGTTCTGTAATTTCTTTGACTTCATTGGATTCCTTTTTTAGGGTTTCGAAATCAAGGACAACTCCAGTCTATAGCTCTATCTTTTTCTTTGGGCTTCTTTGTTCTTAATCTTTGCCACTTTTGGATGGTGTTTTTGAACGAGTGTTGGCCATTTTCAAAAGTTTTTGGAATTGAATTTGATTTCTTATGAAAGTTAAGAGTTAGAAAGCTCTAGTTGGGGTTCACAGTAAAGAGTAAGAGAGTTTTAGAATTATTAGAGAGAGAGAGAAAAAAAGAGAGTAGAAGTGTTTTGGATTCAAGAATTTTGAATATTTATACTCAGTTGAAAGTTAGCATTGTGAAAAAAATGACTCCTACATGATTTTCCACTATTCGAGTCATTTATCTAACTGTTGTAGAAATTTAGGTAAAAGATTTTTAAATCTGTTTCCTTCTAAAAAGAGAAATGCATTAGGGGAAAATCTATGCTAGTCTACATCTTACATGTCTAGTAGAGAAGTAGAGCACTTTTGGTCATTTATTTATTTAAATCAATCATACCCAATTCTCCTCGAAATTGGATAAATTTACTCTCATCAAGAAGTTTTATAAAAATGTCTGCAATTTATTTTTCTGTTGGTATATATTTCAATTTGATAGGACCTTTTTGCACATGTTCCTTGATAAAATGATATCTGACATCTATGTGCTTGATTCTTGCATGAAAAATTGGATTTTTCGAAATTTTCATTGTAGAAGTGTTATCATAAAATATTAGCGTTTTTGAAAATGAAATACTATAGTTTGTAAGTTGTGACCTCATCCATAATACCTATGCAGCATAGCTTCCGGCAGCTATGTACTTTACTTCTGTAGTAGAGATTGAGAAAGTGGTTTAATTCTTGATAAATCAGGATATGAATATTGCACCAAAAAATTGACACCATTCATAATTATCATTGCAACCTCGCATTCATAATTATCATGTCAATCTCGCATTCACAATTAATGATTCATCTTAATCACATAAGCAAACTTAACACCACGTAATAACACTCGAAACTACATGTCTATCGGCACTTCAGACATTATCAATGTCATTTACTACCGTCATACCCTTTATGCTATGATAGTAAAGGCCTCCATATCAAATAAAGTGAGACAATGAAACTGTGACACTCAACAGTTCTCTCAAAACTTTGTTATACTTATCATTACATCATTCACATAGAGACAACATACAATAGATACCCTTAATGTTTTAATTGTCTTCTTGATGAGAATTATTCAATTTCATACATAAGCTCATTCAACTTTAGCAAAAGCGACATCTATGAAATGGGATCAGCCAAACCGGAGCCCGGGGTCTCCTGCAGTGAGATACCCTTATTCCAAAATGACCTCACAAAGTTGATGAAACAATGTCACCATCAAGTCACTCTATAACACATGTGATAGACACAATGCTCTTTGTGTTTTATACAATAGAGTTATCCTATCAATTATGGATTTATACTCCTTTCAGTCACTCATCCTCTTTATATCAGCACATAAGGCATAATGCAAACACACAAATCATCTTTTCACGGCACATAGCAAGTGATAGGCAACAAGGTACGTCAGAACACATTTTATATCAAATACATTTAGTGACTACGATCAAAGATTTCAACGCATATTATTATACTCACTGTATAATAATTCGTATCGTCACACACAATAAATCTAAACGTTATCTTTTTCCATAGTTCTTCACATGTACATGCTCAGCCTCGTCCTTAAGTGACAACGAGCAACGTCTCCAAGTCTTTTAAAATAATAGGATACGTGTATTAAGATACACTCTTGTAAATGATTGTTCACGTTATGGAGTTAAGTATACTTGTTCGTACTTGAAAAACCGTCATAGTAATATTATGTGGTGATGCCAACCTTTGAGAAAAGTCTTTGATACTTATTTTGATAGTCCATGATGATGATTTTATATACGTATCATTATTAGAAGTGTTTGTGAACATTTGAAGTTATTTTGGGATAAAAACGGTTCATTTTTTGATTTATTCCAACATGACCCTTCGACACGTTTAAATCTATAATTTCTCGTATATACCTTTCAAAAAATTATTGAATTATAAATAAACTAAACTTCATAATCTTTCTATTGAATTAAAGTTTCTATCATGAAACCTTACATATAATAACAGTTTATTCAATCAATTATATATTTTTTGCTAGATCACATAGTTTGAACTGTTCTGGAAACTAGAGTTAACGATCTTTTCTGAAATATGAATTTTAAACTGTTCTGGAAACTAGAGTTAACCATCTTTTCATTGATATAAGGCACAAGGCTCGTTTTCTAACTCTTTCTGTGTAATTACAAATCAAGTCACAAAATGATCTTTATAACCAATTTTTACACATTAATATATTCGCATATTTTGATTTTTATCTTGAGATTCATGATTTCAAGAATTGATCTATCAACTTTAACAGAAACTAAACATGTGATAATTCAACATATATTAAAGTCGAAATTTATCATAGAGCCTATGGTTTTCCACAAAATTTATAAACAAGACGATCATTTTTTCTTATTAATAAAAAAAGGATCTTCATCGCCTTATAACCCTGACTTCTCCTCTTTTCCTCAAACTCTACTCCTTCTCTTCCCCTGTTTATCTCTTTTCTTGTATGACAAGGAGTGTTTTTTATGTTTATAAGAAGTTTTTCCAAGAGAAAAGAGCTTGCATTTATAGAAAAATAAATCAATTAAAATAGTTTTAGTGGGTATTTAGTGAATAATTAGTGGATAAATAATTTAATTTAGGTGGAGTAAAAATTGACATCAAGAAAAATAAGTGTTAAAATTAAGTTTAGGTCATTTTCATATAAATATGATATTTTTGTCTTAAGACCGTATTTCCCCGTATATGCATATTAGGATTTATTTTATTCATATTTTGTATTTTTTCCATATTATATCATCAAACAACTCTTTTAAGCCCCTAAAATAAATTATAATATATAATTATTTACTATTCACGCTAATTATTATGAAACTAAATTTTACGGAATTTTTTTGTCCTTATCATATTTTTGTCATGATTTTTATAAACGGATTATAGAACCCGTTCTATAAATTATGATATTCAATAAGATATTATTTTTATTATTATTTGAGAAAAAACATTATCTCAATTTTTCAGATCTTTACAAATTTTATGTAATTAGGAAAAATATATATCATAATATGCATTGAAAATTTATGTAAATGACGATTAAAGTTCATATTTTGATAATTATCAATAGAAGGTTTGATTTTTGTACAAACACATAAATTTGGAAGTTGGTTTAGTCGAACGTGCAAGCTTCGGTTTAGAGAAAAGAAAAGAAAATATGGATTTTGATATGAATATATGCTTATATTATTCCTTAACCAGCGTCTAGGGTTTCGGGATTACAATGGCCGATCAAATTTTGAAAGAAAATAAAACGAGCGAAGCAGCAAAGAGACGGAAAAAATTGAATCCATGGACACATAAGTGATGAAATCTTGGGAGTAATTAGCATATTGTTCACATGATTTGGTACATGATTTTTTTAACTTCCCAATTTTTGACCGGTCTCATCATCCTTTTGGCTCCAAATATTCGTGGCTCAATTGATTGTTTGATATTCGATTCTTCGTTGAACTTTTGACTTTATAGATAATATTATTGGATGCCCATAATATAATCTGATGGTTTGTTTGACTGGAAAATCTTTATTGATGGTTTCATATGGCGTTTTATCGATTCGTATCTAAACAATGATCCATGAATTGAAGGATTTGATTGTGATTAGTACCTTTTTTTATATGCCTAGTGTAAGGACCCAAAAAATTCTGTAAAATTTCGTTTCATGATAATTAATGTAAATAGTAAAATACCATATGTTTTAATTTATTTTGGGGGATTAAAAGACTTATTTGAGGATATAATAAGAAAAATATATATATATAATATGGATGAAATGTAACCCTAATACGTAAATATGGAGAAATACGATCTTAATACGATAATATCGTATTTATTCAAAAATGAACTAAACATATTTTTAACACTTATTTTTTTTATGTCAATTTCTATTTCACCTAAATTAAATTAATTATCCATTAATGATCCACTAATTATCCACTAAAACTATTTTAATTAATTTATTTTTCTTTAAATACAAGCTCTCTTCTCGAAAATTTCTCACAAACATAAAACAAAATACTTGTTCCCATGTAAGATTAGAATTAAGTAAGAGAAGAGAAAAAGGAAAAGTTCGACCAGAAGAGGAGAAGCTAGGTGATAAGGTGAGTACGACGAAGATCCTTCGTGGTTATTAAAAAAAGGTGATAATCTTGATTAAAAAAATATGAAAAATTTTACACTCTTTGATAAATTTTGATATTAATATATGTTTAATTCTCACACGTTTAGTTTTTAATGAAGTTAAGAAATCATTATTCGGAGTTAGGAATCTTAAGATATAAATCAAAATATATAGATATATCAATCTGTAAAAAAAAACTAATTATGGAGCTGGGTTTGTGCCTTGATATGGAATTATATAGTAAAATTTATAAGACAGCCCTTATATCATGAAAAGATATGGAAGTCTAATTTACAGAATAATTTATAAATAATTATTTTGAGTTGTATGTAGAGAGTTATGCGCAAATTAGTAAAATAAGGTTAAACTATCTAAACTAGCAGAAATTATAAACTTGAACTAATTACTGTTATTATTGGTAAGGTTTTATGATGAAAACTTTGATTCACTTGAAAGATTATGAAGTTTAGTTTATGTAAAATTTTACGAAATAATTTTTAAAATTGTGTGTAAGAAATTATAGATAAAATACATCGAAAGATCATGTTGGATAGAATTTAAGACACCCTTCTAAAGGTCGGGAAGCTCATTCCAGAGACAAATGCTGGTTCCAGATGCCGGTCATAGAGGTCGCGATGTTGTTTCAGAACCTTCTAAGCCGAGAATGATCATTTTTTTATATCCCAAAATAACTCTAAATATTCACAAATATTTCTAATGATGTTCAATATATAAAATTATGATCATGAACAAGCAAACTAAGTATCAAAAACTTGTACAAAGCTCAACATCACCTCATAATATTAATATGACGGTTTTTCACGAAATATGAACAAATATGTTTAACTTCATAACACAAACAAACATTCACAAAGGAAATATTAATATGTGAATCCTAATATGTTATAGGATTTGGAGACGTTGTTTGTTGACACATAAAGAAAAAGTCGAACGTGTGTGTGTGGAAAGCGGTGTAAGAAGGTAATGTTTAGATTTATTGTGCGTGGTGATGCGTATTATTATACCATGACTATAATAATATGCATTGAAATCTTTGGGCGTAGTCACTAAATGTGGCTGACGTAAAATACTCACTACAACCGCTGTGCCGTGATAAGATGATGTGTGTTTTATGTTATGTCTATATTGCTGATATAAAGAGGATGAGTGACTGAAAAAATATATAAATCCATAATTGATGGAATTACTTCGTAGTATAAAACACAAAGAGCGTTGTGTCTGTCGCATGTGTTATATAGTGACTTGATGGTGATATTTTTTCATCGACCTTGTGAGGTTGTTTTAGTATGAGAAAAAACTCACTTCATGAGACCCTAGGCTCCGATTTTGTTGATCCCTTTCGCGGATTGTAAGATCCACACGTTATTGAGCTCATATGGCTCACGGTTATTATTTTTCAGTGTTTTTCTCTTTTATGTGTTTTCAGAAGTCAGAGATAACGGGCATGTATAATATAGATTATGATGCTAATATGCATTTACTATATTATAATTATGAAGTAAGTAAAATATGTAATAAATGAGGAGTTTCCACTGTATTTGATAAAATTATTGATTTATGTATAAGTGGATTTTATTTATTTCTATACCTAAATCGGGTAAGTAATTTTTGCCTACCTGTGATGTTGGGATGCAACGATAGTGACGTTATTTTATATTATTATGTATTAACATATTATAGAAAATTGGGGCGTTGCACTCAGACTTTATGATTTTTGGAAAGTTACATATAGAAGTAGACATGATCCGAGGTATAGCCATGGTTTATGGCAAAAGACCTTCGGGATGAGTAGTATGAAAGTTGGTATCGACTTATGGTCACTTGTTCAGATTGCAAATTCAATGAGCTCAATTGTGTTTTGAAGACCTCTATATTCTATTTCCTTGGCTCGTCATGGTAAAAGTTGACTTGTGGATCTTTTTTTATTTTTTATTATAAGCTTTATTTGACCCTCTATGGTCATGATGATTACTGTTCGAATTGCGCTCACTTGTACTTGTTTTTATCTTTGTTCTCATATTTTTTTATTTGAGGAATCATGTGTCAAGTTAAGGTTGATCAGATTTCGATGTGAGATCGATAGACTTTGGATAGCTTAAAAATGTATAGATTTATGTAAAAAGTTGATCCTACTGACTATGCATTGTAGCTGCATGATTTAATTTATTAAGTTTGATTGTATTTCATTTGGATTATAGTAGCTTAAGTGAATTATGAGTAGTGGTGTTATGATTCATGAGTAGTGGTGTTAAGTCACGTCTACGTTTATTCTCTCGGAATCGATGCAAACTACATGATCAATGTTAGGTGATCAATCAAGTGAGACATTATATTCAACAACCAACACACAACTATAAATAATGAACGAATAATTAAATCAAAGCATGAAAATGATCATACCACTATTCAAACTACATCACGACCCTAATTGAATATTTAGCTCATGATTTGGAGACAAAAACAATACATCAACACCTTATTTGCATGCATATCATCATCAAATATAGTCACAAAACACTAAGGGATAGAGTAAACAAAGATGATCCTTTCTAGACTTTTGTCATCGATGACGTTGAATCATGATTTCCATTTTGCCTTTATCATTTGTCTTCAATTTAGTGTGAGATGATGATAGAAAGATCCCCAAACCAAGCAATAAACACCCCAATACTTAACCATCACACAAGATTATCTCCAAAGGTGAAAAATGAGGTGTTTTTATCTGAAGGACAAGATGGGACGTGTCATAGGGTTATGGCACGTCTGGGAGTGTATGGTGGCTCATTTCGGTCCAAACCCGCTTGGAATCCAGTTTAAGCTCTTTTATACCCGTTGATCTCGTTTAACCTCTATTTTCGACGTTTTGATCTAGTTTTGCTCTCCTTGCAAAAACAACCATGAAAATATATTAGTTAACTCAAGGAGAGGTATTACACACGATTTAGATTGATAATTCATCCCAAGACGCATACAAAAATGAGAAGAAAACAAAATCAAACATGTATTTTTACACTCTAATCAATTTGTATTTTATATGGATTATAATGACTTATGTGAATTATGAGTAGTGATGTTATGATTCATGTGTCATCACACCCTAGGAAATTAGGGACGTGATATGAAGTATTGGGTCATCAAATCTCATAGATTCTGATTCCATTTTAACAATATAAAATTATAATTAAAAATCAATTGATAATGAATGGATTAATATCTTATGCAGTGATTGTATATTATCTCAAGTTCGAGTGTGACATAGTATTCTCAACCGAATGTATATTTATGAAAATAATTTTCTAGAACTAGTAAAAAAAGTACTTGATAACAAAAACGATTAAGTTAAAGTTAGAGGAAAATCATCAATCCGTGCTTCAACCTTGCACACAAAGTAGTCTTCACAAGATCTCACGTAGACTGGTTTGTGACTAATATCTATTATGTTGAATAATGAATAGTGCAACCCCAAAATTGGGGAGTTACTGTTCCTTCTGTAGCTAATTATTTTATTTTATTTTGTTGTCATTGGTTAGTTGGGTGGACATCGCCTGTCATCTTCCCAGTGCAAAGTTTTTGATACGTACATTTCTTCCCGGTCTCTGTCGCTACAACTTTTTTTTGGTACATTTCATTTTCATAAATTGTTATTCCAAATATATTGTAACGCTTTTGTAAGAAATTCAAATTGTAAGACTGCCTGCTCTTTTAAAAGGCTCAACGAGGTGAGAATGACAGGATGCCGTTTAATGAGTATCATCAATGGCTCAATTAGATTAAGTGTACTAATTCACAATGAAATAAAATTTATTCAACTTATTTATATATTGTTATGAGACAAAAAAATTAAATCTTTATATTAAGTTTAATAAAAAAAATTGAAATATATGTAAAATGTAGCAGTTACTATTTATATTAATTATTTATTTATCACAAGTAAAGCTATAAAGTGAATAGTGAATATAATGAGGTAGAGATTAAAATAAAGATTCTGATGGAATAAATGATAAATAAAGATTTTGTAAAATATAAAAAAGATAAATTTGAATATATAAAATAGAAAATCTATCAAGAAATTCTAAGTGCTCTTAGTTGCTGTGATAGTTACCGTTCTCAATGCTATTGATAAACGTACTTGACGTGGTGTTCTCTATATGTTGCACAGACGAGTTTCTTGCCGTGGAAACCATGTTTAACAAGTAGCAAATATTCCTATACTATTATGCCTGGATCTAAAAATTATCCACACCTGTTTTACCTCTTGTTTGTGCTGGAACATTAACGATAGTGGCATTGATCCTTTTTACTAATCAAACTGACAGACCTATGTTAGCTCACATACCATTCACCTAAACAGAACTTTCTCGGCTACTCTGTTTTCCTGAGTGCCTATTAGCTGTGCATACAAAACAGTAGTTACTAACGATTTTGAAGCCATTACAAGTTGCATCCATTATTACCTATATTCCGGTCATGCATGGGAGAAAAACAAATGTACACAATTTCATCTACATAATTAACAAGAGACTGTTATACTATACTAGATGCATCCAATAGAAAGCAGAAATATTGAAAACACCAAAGGTGCAGCTTCACACTCGTGATCACCTAAAGCCCCCTACCAAAGCTCACCTGATCTTCTCCCACCTATTTTTTCTGACCATTCCAAACTCCTATAAAAACCCTTCTCCTCCTAACAAAAACCACTAGCAACATATCACACAATCACCACCTCAGAAACCTATAAAAAAAATCCAAGCATCAAAACACACCAAAAATACCCATCACAAAACACAAACATCTCAATCTCTTCAGCTTCTCCACATTCATATATATATAACTCTTGTTGTTGTAGTTGTTAGCAACAATGGTGGCTACAGTGGTGCCTTCAAGAGTAGAGAGCCTAGCGAGCAGCGGGATCCAATTGATCCCGAAAGAGTACGTCCGTCCTCAAGAGGAGCTAACAAGCATCGGAAACGTCTTCGAGGAGGAGAAGAATCAAAAGGGTCCTCAGGTTCCGACCATCGACATCAAGGACATAGCGTCCGAGGACGTGGAGGTCCGAGCGAAGGCGATCGAGAAGCTCAAGGAGGCCGCGACGACATGGGGTGTCATGCATCTTGTCAACCACGGGATATCTGAGGAGCTGACGGGCAGGGTCAAGAAGGCAGGGGAGGTGTTCTTTCAGTTGCCCATCGAGGAGAAGGAGAAGTATGCGAACGATCAGGCGGCCGGGAAGATTCAGGGGTACGGAAGCAAGCTCGCGAATAATGCTAGCGGGCAGCTCGAGTGGGAGGACTATTTCTTTCATCTCGCTTTCCCGGAGGAAAAGCGCGATCTCTCCTGCTGGCCGAGGACTCCAAGTGATTACATGTAAGTGATCAATCTGATTAAGTCCGCTTTCAAGTTCTCTCATCGAATATCATGATCATGCACATAGGCTACACATACATATCATAATGAATCTATACAAACAACGGTAGGAAAAACTACTATGCTACTTTGGAGAAACAATGACTCAATTATTCAATATTGCTGGATCTATATATATATATATATATATATATATATATATATTACTGGTAGTTATATACGTTCGAGCTGATGTATGCAGTCCAGCAACAAGCGAGTACTCAAAGGAACTCCGAAGCCTAGCAACGAAGATCCTATCAGCACTCTCCCTGGTATTAGGAGTGGAAGAAGGCCGACTCGAAAAAGAAGTGGGAGGAATGGAAGAGCTCTTGCTCCAGATGAAGATCAACTACTACCCGAAATGCCCTCAACCAGAGCTCGCCCTCGGCGTCGAAGCCCACACGGACGTCAGCGCCCTCACCTTCATCCTCCACAACATGGTTCCGGGACTGCAGCTCTTCTACGAGGGCAAATGGGTCACCGCAAAATGTGTCCCAAACTCGATCATCATGCACATCGGTGACACACTCGAGATCCTAAGCAATGGCAAGTTCAAGAGTATACTGCACAGAGGGCTTGTGAATAAGGAGAAGGTGAGGATCTCCTGGGCGGTTTTCTGCGAGCCGCCGAAGGATAAGATCATCCTGCAGCCGTTGCCGGAGGTCCTGTCGGAGTCCGAGCCGGCGCTTTTCCCCCCAAGGACCTTCGCTCAGCATCTCCAGTATAAGCTGTTCAAGAAGACACAGGATGTTCAAGCTCCTGTCATCATACCCATTGATAATTAGCTGATTAATTGGTGAGATCATCCCATGATGAAGCTGGTTAATTAGTATAGAAGTATTGTTTATTCTGCATTCAGTTTGATGTTGGGATGAGAAAAATAGTGCTCCATTATGGGGTGTGATTTATGTTTTGGTTATTGTATCATGTCTGTGTTCTTAATAACAATAAGGGAAAATAGTATTCTGCTTTCTGTACCAACTTGTGTTTCGGAGTGATTGATTTCTTACCCTTGCGTACATGAGAACTTGTCGCCACGGTCCTCAGGAACATGTTTCGTGAACCATTCGTTTCTGACTAACGTGCAAAAGACAAATGTATACAGGCTTTAGAGCGTTGTAGGAAACAGTCGGTCGACCATAGGTTTTCATTTGGTTTAGAACTCTCATCACCCGGATAAGAACTGAAAATTTTGAATTGGATCAAAGCTCTAATCATCAAAATGACAAAAAAGTGATTGATCGATCAAAATTTTGGTCATCAAGACAACTGAAATGAAGAGTGGACGATCAAGCGGGATCGGCTTGGGCAGTAGATACCATGGCGAGTTGTGGCCACATGCTATATATCCTTCACTATGAAAATGGAACATGCTAACCATATGTAGACAGGGTAGGTTAGACTAATCAATTGTCCCACTGGGATTGGCAGGTGGAGACATCAAATTTGTTGAACAATAAATAAATAAATAAATAAGAAGTTGAAAAACGGCAAGTAAATATTTTACACAGCTGCAATCAGATAGTCAACTGGGAGGTGAGCAAAAGTGGAAGGTGGAGTATTACAAGCCACAAGGCCAAAATCAGACAGTCAACTGGGATGGGTATTTGCACATTTCAGGCAGCTGCCATTCTTGGTCTCGCTCCTCTACTCCTGTTTTCAACTTTTGAGAGGTGAGGAAACATCATGCTCAACTTTATACAAGAAACAACTAATCGACTTCTCGTCACGATTAGTATGACAGAGAATTTGAAACTGAATACTATAGTACTAGTTGGTGAGAGTTACTCCAAAGTCAGGAAAAAAGATTAAATAAGATCTTAATTCGTTCCTGGGGTTGTTATCTCCATTACTGTGACCAACACATCTAGTATCATTCTCTATATTTCATCCTAATCGCCCTTTACCGATTTGAGCAACTGATACTTCCCATGTAGGAGCTGATTAGGAAGGATAAATATTCGGAAAACACGTGACTTTGCTCCGGAGGGAAAAAAAGGTTTTAAAAAAAAAAAAAAAAAAAAAAAAAAAAAAAA
>LIEC01007545.1:13042-28152 GCA_001925005.1 Drosera capensis
AAAAAAACAAAGATACATACTAGAAAGAAACTGTGTTTGGATCTGGTTTATAACCGATATATTAGAAAGAAACTATTGGAATTTATTCAATTATAATTATCTTTTGAAAATGATTTATTTATATATAACGTTAGATTTTTTAAGATCTCACATACTTTTGAGACTATTAAAAAAAATACACTTAATTAATCATTAATTACACCTAATCATCTTAATTAGGTGATAAAAAGATTAGATATTAATTAATCATTTTGAGCATTATAAATAGAGCTCATTTGTAAGGTATTTTTTTACATATTTATAATAGAAGAAAACCTCTTTTTCTCTCTCTAAATCTTCTTTCTAAAATAGTTTAATTACTTTGTTAATTGTAATATTTATCGTCCGACGAAATCATCTGGGTATATCAACGAATCTATTCAATCGGTCAAAATATTTGTCCTACAATACGTTATCAACACGAACCTCTACCAATTTGAGATAAAAAAATCAAACAAATGTATTTTATTATACCAACATGTTATGATCTTCCATATCATAATAATAATCTAAATAAAATAATTATGATTTTACCGTCGGACGAAGTATCTCCTGTGTGGAAACCTATTAATAAATTTCAACAAAATCATGATTTCATCGTCGGACGAAGTATCGTCTGTGTAGAAACCTATTGATTATTTTATATTCCATGTTGGTGTACTTGCTTCAAATGGTGAGACTTAATTTTTATGTTTTTCATTAAGGTACAATAAACGACATAATGTCTTCCAATGATGAAGAAATAGCAAACAGAATTCGGAATAATCTTAACAAATTATTATGTTATTTCTTATTATTAGTAGTTCTTAACATTGTAACAATCATTTAATTCTTATTTGTAATTAAATACTTGCTTTGAGAGTAATGATGAATAATAAAATTTTTTGATATATATGAGTGAAATTGAATAAAATTTTCTTATCGCCTGTTATAGGATCTAATTGGTTTTATCACCTTCATCAATAAATTAAGCAGCTTACAACAAATCACAGTTTTATGAAAAAATGATAATAACTGAAAATTTTATTACTACCATCAATTTGTTATATATGATTTTTATTTTAAAAAATAAGTTTAATAAATTTATCACTTCAATGTGTTCGGAAAAATATGGCGAATCTCACAAACTTGGAATTCAAAACACTAGACCTATCAGGAGAAAAATAGCTATCATGGATTCTTGATATTAAATTACATCTACATATAAAAATTTTATATATACGTTTTATTTCATTTTCTGTGCATGCGTTCTATTTTATTTTTGTACATATCCTCTTTTTATTTGTTATAGGCGTTTTGTTTTATTTTTATATGGACTGTTATTGATTTTGTTACAGACACTTTGTTTCATTTTATAGCATGTTCCTGTTTCAGATGTATCATACGCTTGCATCATTTTATAGCATGTTCCTGTTTCAGATGTATCATACGCTTGCATCGAGAATAGAATACCTGAACAAACCATAGTTAATGGAAAAATTTGATCAATGGATCAATCTTGTCCTGTAAAATGATTCGCCGTGTTGAAATTGGAGATTAAAGATGTAACAGTTAGTGGCCCATGGAATACAAAAAATACAGTAAATTCTAGTGCCACAAACGGGCCAAATTCTGTTGTGGATGCACAAGTCTCACTCAATAACTATTTTCAAGTAGCGGTACAATTGGATCATTATAGGAAAATAAGATAGGCACAAAATCAGCAACTATTGCATTAAACGTTTACCTCCCATAGGTACTCGAAAGCAATGTTTTCTGACTCAAAAACCGGATCTCAATTGAAATTAACCGACACGATTCATCGATACAGTGGTGATCGAGTTACTCTATCCAGTTTTCATTAAAAAAAAAAAAAAGCATAGATATGTGTTAGAATTATAAAGAAAAACACCTTTTGTGAGTAAAGATGATTTGGGTCCAATGACGACATACAGGTAACTTTATATGCAAAGAACATGAAGCTGAACAAAATGACAAACTTGCATTTAAATGTCAAAACATTTAATATTCCAACTCCCTTTTCTATTTCTGTACTGGACTGACTAGCGTTTTACAAGCAACCAAATGCATGGTCAATTTCCTAGTGTCACATTGGCCTTGAAAATAGAGCCAACATGAATCTGAACTCAGACATCAATAACTAAATGCTTAGGCTGTACACGCCCTCGTTCATGGGAAAGCCGCAACTCTATTGAACCGGAGAGATTTACAAGATCAAAAATTGAAACCAAGGAAAAATCACGCTGAACTTATTTCATACCGTGCTGGTCTGTTCGATATGTCGGACTCACTATTCATTTCTTTTGACTGAAATTTCTGAACCGGGAAAAGCTAGAGAGCTGCAACATGGACTGTCACTTCTCTGTCATCATAAAGAGAAAGCTAAATCACCATGTATCTCAGCATCGCAAAATAACACAACAAGATACAATTTTTATCCAGTTAAATTGGATCAGCTACAAGGATAAGGCGACGACGGTAATCCCTAGCCATAAACATACACTATTACGAGCTTGGGTTTGGGATCGAGTCATTGGCCGATTGATAGGAAGTTCTTGTTCCTTGAAGTATCTATCATGAACTTTAAAGAAAGTCACAAACCTATATCCCCCGTTTGATACAAGAGGAATTCCAACTCTTGAAAAGTGTTCTATTAAAATTCTGCTTGTCTGCACAGTTACATAGGGTTCTCTTCTAAAAAAGAATACAGAACACAAAACAAGAAAACCTTCCGTAAATAACGGATAACTATGCCTAGCAAATCCTTATAATCTAGGAAATAATTTAAGTGCTAATTTAAAGCTAAATAAAGTCTTCTTTCCCATAAATAAAGCTAAATAAAAACCCTGGAAGGTGGCAGCTTATGGTGGAGGATTGTATTGGTGAACACCACATCTCTATCACTAACAATGGATTCCGGGATACCATGTAATCGTACAATATGTTCAAAGAAAAGACGAGCCATCGAGGATGCAGTATAAGGGTGACTGTGACTGGTAGGTATAAAGTGTGCATACTTGGAGAATCAATCCATTACTACTAATAATACAGATTTTCCCTTAGTCTTAGGAGCCTATCGTTGACGTGGCCAATCTCAGACAGCTTGCACTTTGTCGCTGTCAGCACTTACCCCTATTGCACCGACTACATGGCCCAGATAGTTAACGTGTTTTTGTCCGAATGAGCACTTTGAGTGCTTGAGGTGGAGATGATGAAGTCATAGAAGGCCACATACAATGCGGAGGTGCTCCATATGCTCGTCCCATGAGTGACTATAAATCAAGATATCATGAAAGAAAACTGTACACGTGGTGTCTCAAATTGATAATGATTGTGGTCCTCTGCGTTTACCATCCGCGTCCGCGTTTTGCTCCGAGTGAGCATGGTGCAATTACAGGTCTCAGGCTCTTTTCCATGTGCTTGTTGGTTGCATACATAAGACTTGCAAGTTTGTGATAATTTGCAGCAAGAGCAAGAGAAAAGCATCGGAACAGGGCAGCAACCATAGGCAGAAGCATTACATTGCTTTTGTCTCTTGATCTTTTGTTATCTTAAACACTTAGTGAGTGCTTAAGAGAGATTAGTATAGGAGAAGTCTTAAAACTTCTTTGATTGTGGTGCTCTCGGTGTTTCAGTATACCTCTTTTTGTATCTTCTTGTTTGACTAGTGGATTATTTATCGTCGACAACTGTCCGTGGTTTTCTCCCGCAATCAGATCAGGTGTAAGAGAGGTGTTTGGTTGTAGTAGCTACGGGGTTGAAGTTATAGGCGTTGATGTTGTTGTGCTTGTTGGGTTTTCTTATTGGATTCACTTCCTATGTGGAGGAAGCCCAAAGTCTAAAGCCCAAACAAATGCAAGAGGCGGTGAAGGAAATCAGGTATAAAGTCAAGATACGTAGTCAGCCGTAGAAATATACAAGGGAGAATACGAAGGGAATTTTCCTTCTCATACACACAAAAACTGCCGCCGTAAAATGATGTTTGAGGATTTGTTCACCGTTGGATCGGGCTGAAATTTTGTCAGCAGGTTCTGGACATTCAATTCTTCATTTTGAACGGTTGAATTGACAAGACGAGGTAGGAGGTATGAGATATTGCTTCGACAGTGCCTCATATTTTTGAGGTTGTTTCGACAGTGCCTCCTTGTTTCTATTTGCAAGCTTGTTGCTTTATTGTTTTGGCAGGCTTGTTTGGACGGTTGTGTGCAATTGATTGTGTACGTTTTGTATTCTGATTTGATCATAGTGGAGCTGGTTCATTGGTCTTGACGATCCGTGGTTTTACCCTTGATTTGAGGGAATTTTCACGTTAAAAATCTTGGTGTTCGTGTCATTATTTTCTGTCATATATTTGTTGAGTTGTTCCTATCAGGTTCTTGCAAGTGAGGGGATTGAGACTGCTGCCTCATATTCCCGAGAATCGATATCAGAGCTGAAAGGTTGTTTCAATTATTTGACTTGCTTGAACAATAGAGGCAAATACAAATAGGATGATATCTTTAAATGTCACCAATTATCATATGTGGAAGGGAAAAATGAAGGACTTGCTATTTGTGAAAAATATGCATTTTTCTGTGTTTGCTGTTAAGAAGCCGGATTCTAAGTCTGATGAGGAATGGGAATTCACACATCAGTAGGTTTGTGGTTTTATTCGGCAATAGGTAGATGACAATGTTTATAACCATTGCTAATGAGACTAATGCAAGAAGCCTATGGGAGAAAATTGAGTCCTTGTATGCCTCTAAATCAGGGAACAATAAATTATATTTGCTGAATTCTCTGATAAATTTGAGATACAAGGAAGGGACTTTTACTTTAGATCACTTGAATGAATTTCAAGGGTTCCTGGATCAACTGTCAGGAATGAGCATCAAATTTGATGATAAAGTATTGGGATTATGGTTGCTAAATACTCTACCTGAGTCTTGGGAGATATTTCGGATCTCTATCACAAATTCTGCTCCCGATGGTATTGTTTCTTTACAGATGGCAAAGAGCGCTCCTCTTAATGAAAGATGAGAAGGAAAAGTCTCATGGTGGTGCACTTTATTTTGCTACTTTTATTGATGATTGTTTCAGGAACATTTGGGTCTATGCTCTGAAGACAAAAGATCAAGTGCTTGAGAATTTTATACAGTTTCAGGCTTTGGTTGAAAGACATTCAGGAAAGAAGATGAAATGTATTCGTACTGACAATGATGGTGAGTATATTGGACCCTTTGATGTTTATTGCAGACAGCAAGGTATCAAACATGAAAAGACTCCTCTAAAGACTCCTCAGCTGAATGGTTTAGCAGAGAGGATGAATCGGATTTTGATTGAGAGAGTTAGGTGTATGCTTTCAAAAGAAAAATTGCCTAAACATTACTCGGGTAAGGCGTTGTACATGGCGATACATGTTATTAATCTTAGTCCAAGAAAAATTGCCTAAACATTACTGGGGTGAGGCATTGTACACGGAGGTACACATTATTAATCTTAGTCCTACAGTTACTTTAAATAGTGAAGTGCAAGACAAGATTTGGTATGGAAAGAATGTCTCCTATGATCACTTGTGGGTGTTTGGCTGTAAGGCATTTGTTCATGTTCCAAAGGACGAAAGATCCAAGTTAGATATGAAGATGAAGCAGTCCATCTTTCTTGGTTATGGTCAGGATGAACTTGGCTACCAACTATATGATCCTATTGAGAAAAAGGTGGTTAGAAACCGTGATGTGGTGTTCATGGAAGATCAAACCATTGATGATATTGACAATCTGGAAAAGACTACACCCATGAAAAACAATGATGTGATTGATGTTAGTCCAGTGCAGTTGCCTGTTCATAATCCAGATATTGCTTAAGGTAATGCTCAACATCTTGTGCAACATGATTATGTTAATGATCAACAACTTGGAGATGAGCTTGATGCTCTAATAAATTATATTAAAAAGTAACTTGAGTTGCCATAGGATAAGATTCATGATGAAGCACCAGAACCACCTTCGGTTCAACTCAGGAGGTCCACTAGGTAGAAACAACCTTCTACATGGTATTCTTTTGATTAGTATGTGACCTTGACTGATGGGGGAGTACCTGAATGTTTTGAAGAAGCCATAGATAGTGAAGAAAAATAAAAGTGGCAGGATATAATGGAAGATGAAATGAAATCTTTGCATGATAATCACATTTTTGATTTGGTGAAGTTGCCTAAGGGAAAAAAGTAGCATAGATGCAATGGAAGATGAAATGAAATCTTTGCATGATAATCACACTGTGTCTTTGTGAATAAGTTTTCTGATCATAATTTCATTATCCTGTTATTGTATGTTGATGACATGCTTATTGTTGTGAAAGATATTTTACAGGATTGACAGGTTAAAAAGCAATCATTTGCCATGAAAGACATGGGACCTGCTAAGCAGATTCTTGGCATAAGAATCATGCGTGATAGAAAGGAGAAGAAGCTTTGGTTGTCTCAAAAACATTACACTGAAAGGGTGCTGTAAAGATTCCGAATGGATAATGCTAAAACAGTAAGTACTCCTCTTGCTACACATTTTAGACTGAGTGCTAAACAGAGTCCTTCCAATGAAGCTGAGAAGTTAGATATAGAAAGGATTCCATATGCATCTGCATTGGTAATTTGATATATGCATTGGTATGTACAAGACCAGATATAGCACATGTCGCTGGTACAGTCAGTAATTTTTTGTCAAACCTAAGTAGAGAGCATTGGAATGCTGTGAAATGGATTTTGAGGTATCTACGTGGTACTACTAGCTGGAAGCTTGATCTTGGAGGTGATAAACCTACTCTTATGGGGTATACTGATTCAGATATGGCAGGAGATATGGATTCCAGAAAGTCCACTTCATGCTACTTGATTAAGTTTGCAGGGGGAGCTGTGGCTTGGCAATCTAAGTTGCAGAAGTGTGTATCATTATCTACAATTGAGGCAGACTTCATTGCTATTACCGAAGCATGCAAGGAATTGCTATGGATGAAGAAATTCTTACGGGAGTTTAGTTTTATTCAGAAGAAGTATCTATTGCTTTGTGACAGTCAAAGTGTAATTCATCTTGGTAAGAACTCAATCTTTCACTCTAGGTCCAAACATATAGATATGAGGTATCATTGGATACGGGATATTTTGGATGCTAAACAGTTGGAATTGGTAAAAGTTCATACTGATGAGAATTGTGCTGATATGTTTACTAAAGCACTACCAAGATGGAAGTTTGAAGCCTGTCGCATGATCGTTGGTCTGGCGGATACCTCCACATAGTCGTGAGGGGGAGATTTGTTGGGTTTTCTTATTGGGTTCACTTCCTATGTGGAGGAAGCCCAAAGCTCAAAGCCCAAACAAATGCAAGAGCCCAAAAAAAGTCAAGATATGTAGCCAGCCGTAGAAATATACAAGGGAGAATACGAAGGGAATTTCCCTTCTCATACAGACAAAACCTACGGCCGTAAATTGGTGTTTATGGATTCGTTCACTATTGGATCGGGCTGAAATTTTGTCAGCAAGTTCTGGACATCCATTTCTTCATTGTGAATGGTTGGTTTGGCAAGATGAGGTCGAAGGTGTGAGATATTGCTTCGATAGTTTCTCAGGGTTTTTGAGATTGTTTATCTCCTTGTTTCTATTTGCAAGCTTGTTGCTTTGCTGTTTTGGCAGGCTTGTGTTGCACGGTCGTGTGCACTTGATTATGTATCTTTTGTACTCTGATTTGATCATAGTGGAGTTACTTCATTGGTCTTCACGACCCATGATTTTTACCCTTGATTTTAGGGGTTTTCCACGTTAAAAATCTTGGTATTCGTGAGATTATTTTCTGCCATATATTTATTGAGTTGCTCCTATCAGGTTGTCGCAAGTAAGAGGATTGAGTCCGCTGCCTCATATTCCCATCAGTGCTCGCCTTCTGAGCATTATGATGTCCTTGTGGATACCTGTTCCGTTTATAGCATACGTCCCACGTATGGCCAGGTATATTGCATTAGGAGCAACGTTCCTTGATGTTCTTGCTTCGTGTTCCTATGTCACGTTGATTACTGGTGCGATGAATAACATTTGGCTAGGTTGGATTGTGAACATCAGTAAGTTATGACATAAGGGCTGAACCTTTAGCAAGAGTAGAAAGTTGTAGCATTCGTTGTGATTCATATTGAAGTACCAGTGAGTACGCTCTTCGAGGCTTCGCAACTGATCCTGTAATAAAATTTGACTACGGATAAGCCCATAAACATCATTGAGTCCCATAACAAACTGGATGAGTTATCGATTTTGTATTTGAGTGGTAAAATTTTTGTATTCACCACAGATACATATCGGAGGTGGGTCATAGGTTGCTAGCTCTTCGCAACATCCCTTGAGCGTGTTTAAGTACACAACAACTGAATCATTGTTTTGTCGAAGTGTAGTAATAGTGCATTCAAGTGTATGATTTTGCGATGTATTTGTATTAAGATATTGAAATATACATATGATTGTGATGAAAAGTATACTACGATATATCAGTTTATATACTACGATATTGAAATAACCTTCACACAGAAGGTGCACTTTGCTGGGTTGAGTCACATGTTATAACTTTTAAGGACCCTAAATGTCTTCTCCAAATCAATAGTATGGGTTTCCAAATTTGGGGACTTGGTGAGCATATCGTCCACATACGCTTCCTTGGTTTCCCTCAGCAACGGCTTGAAAGCCTCATTCACCAACTTCTGCTACGTGGCCCTAGCATTCTGGAGTCCCTCCTTCTGTGATGAAGAAGGTTTTGACCATGTCTTCGGGTGTCATCTGGATCTGGTTATAGCCCGAGAATGCGTCCATGAAGGATAACAGTATGTACCCAGCGGTGGCATCGACTAGTTAAGCAATTCAGGGCATAGGGTAATAGTCCTTTGGGCAGGCCCTATACAGGTCAGTGAAGTCGACGCACGTCCTTCACTTCTTGTTTGTCTTTTTCACCATGACCACGTTTGCCAATCAATCGGGGCATGAGACCTTCCTGATGAAGTCGAAGGCAAAGAGTCCTCGGCGATGACCTTATTCCTCTCGGGTTTGAAACTTCTTTTCTTTTCTTGACTTGTCGGGCTTTCGGGTTGATCGAGAGTTGGTGGACTATGACATCAGGATCGATCCTTAGCATGTCCTCAGGTCACCAGGCAAAGACATTTGAGTTGCTTCTTAGGAACCGGATCAGTTTTCCTCTGGACGGCTCCTTTAACTCGGCCCCGATGCAAACGGTTTGATCCTGGTTCTCTTCTTCCGAGGGAATAACCTTAACTTCCTCCATTGGTTTGGGTTCCTCAGCTCGGTCTCGAGGAACAAGGTAAAGGGGGAAAGCTTCTCGTCCTGTGCTTGCTCTTTGCTTGATTGTGGCATCATGGCAACGTCAGGACTCTTTCTAGCTTCCTTTCATGTTGCCTTTGCAATTTGGGGTCAAAAACTTCAAGCTGGGGTAAGCACGGAGCTATGGCTATCCTCAGGTCCACCAGGGTTGGTCTCCCTATTATCCCATTGTATGCCAAGGGGAACACGGAGCTATGGCTATCCTCAGGTCCACCAGGGTTGGTCTCCCTATTATCCCATTATATGCCCAGGGGAGGTCCATCATCAGGAAGTTAGCAAGTCGGGATGTTGTCATGTCGATGCCTTAATCCCCAAAGATAACTGGGAAAGAGACACACCCTTTAGGGAACACATAGTTTCCGCTGAATCCGACCAGAGGGGTCTTGAAGGGCTTCAAGTCTTTGTTCTTCAGTCCAATCTTCTTGTATGCAGAGTAGTACAAGACGTTGGCAGAGGAGCCACTATCTACAAACATTCTGTCTACGTCGAATTCCCCAATATAGAGGATCAATACTAGGGCATCATCATAAGAAAAGTGATTCCTAACCCGTCCTATTGATGGAAACCAATTTTGGTGTCTCTCTGGCCCTCTTGTTCTTGTATCCCGAGTTCTTGGAGATGCTTAGCTCGACGAGGCTGGAGCTATATATTGACAGGGACAGCACAAATCCTCCCTAGATGACATTGATCCTTTCTCGAGATCTTTGTGACGACCTTTCCCTAGGTCGGGACTGGTCTGTCACAAACCATTTCAAGGCTCCCATTCTAATCAGTTCCTCTATGGCATCCTTGAAGTGATGATACTCTTCTGTATGATGCCAGTGATCTTTATGATACAGGCAGTACCAGGAGGTGTTTGGACTCCTTTCTCGGGAGCGTTGCATCTCCGGGTTTTCTGGAGGAGATTTTCTTCCCGAGCTGCCATGAGCACCTCAGCTCGGGAGGTGTTGAGCAGAGTATGTCCAGGATAAGTGGAACTCTTTCTTCCTTTTTTCTCCTTCTTCTTTCCTTCCTGACTTGCGGAGGGCATCCTTTCCCTAAGTCGGGAGTGGACGGATCCCCCATGTCCTAAGCTAGACTCTCCTTTTGTGAGGTCTCTGAATCAGTCCTGAATTGCCATCTCGACCTCAGCAGATACGTGTAGAGTGGTATACGTCCAGTAACGCTTAAAACTCAGATTGTATGCCATGTTACTGTTCTCCAATCCCTTCACCGGAGCTCGATAGATGTCGAAGTCCTATGTCTTCTCATTGTATACGACTTCAGAGTTAAACCTCTAAACATAGCTCCTCAAGCTTTTGCCCGGTCTTTTCTTTACCTCACAAACGTGTTCAAAAGTCAACTGAATCCTTTGGCTAATTATGAACTTGGCGGTGAATACCTTGACCAAGCCTTCGAATGAGCCGATAGATCCCGGGTTGAGCCCATTGAACCACACCCGAGTTGGTTCCTTGAGCGAGGTTGGGAAGGCCTTGCAGATGATACCGTTCGACGCTCCGCACAGGTTCATCGAGGTCGAGAAAATCTGGATGTGATTGAAGGGGTCTCTCGTTTCGTCGTAGGACTCCGTTGTGGGCATCTTAAATTTGTCATGGGGGGACCTCCTTGTTTATCTCAGGTTTCCATCCTTAGGCCAACTTCGCTCCTTGGGGTCTCGAGGAGTCTCTTTTATAATTTTGAAGAGTTGCTCGACTCTTTTCTTCAGCTCCTCGGTTAGGTCCGAGGTTGCCTCAGTCCGCTTTGGTTTCTCTCGGGGACGGTTGCCTGCTGACTTCGACTTGAGGAGACTCCTTAGCTCTTTCGCAAGAGTGGCCGAGTGGGAATGGGCCTGCATAGACCCTCCATGTCCCTCCTACAGAGCCTTGTGTCGATTTAGGTGGTGCCTTAAAGTCGGCCTGGGGCACGAGCCTGTGATGGTTAGATCAACTCAGGTTGAACGTTAAGTCCTGCCCTCACCTGAGTTGGCAGAGATAACCTTTGGTTCAAGAGGTCGGTCATCGTTCTCATGATGGTTGTGGTGGCTCTTCCATTTGAAGTTGGAGCTGGTTGAACATCTCATCCGTCAACGCTTCTGAATTTTCTCTAGGTCCCGTGACCTCATCCTCCCGATCTGTTTGACGTGTATGGAGTGGGGACGACCTTTGTTGGTCTTTGCTTCGGGCTTGCTGTGCTTGATCTCGGGCATTTTGGCGACTTCACGTTATCGGACCAAGCCCCACGATGGACGTCAAACTGTTTGTGTCGAACTCGGGAAGTTGGACCTGTGTTCGGAAGTCGGGCCTGAGCTTCGGGGGCTTAGGCTTTGGGTTGCTGGATCGAATGATTTAGTCCCTGGTCCAGACGCGAAAGCTTACACAAATCAGAAACAATAAGCTCGGTTAGTCGGATCCGAGATCCTCGGGGATTGACTCCGATGACTAAGTGAGTTTTTGTCCTGAAATGGAGATCAATAATTGAAATGACAGTGTTGAAGTCCAATGGATGTTACCTTTTTAGGTAGTAAATGTATATATTTATAGAATAATATTCACCATTTGCATGGTGAACACTTGTCATTGTCTTAGGAGGTGTGAGATTTAGTCATCCATATGGTGTCATTTGGTATTTTTTTAATAAACTCTCGACTCAATGGTGTTGGGTTTTTTATTGAGCCTTTAATTCTTAGGATCACAATTATTTTGCACCAACAAATAGAAATTGGAGATTTATTGTTTCATATCCTATGCTGTCTGTCAATCCAGTATTGCTTGTGCGTAACGCAGTTGCTATGGTCTTAGAAGATTCTCTTTGAAGGTGAAATGGCATTCACCTTCATAACTAGTTTGTTTACAGGTTTTCATTTTCGCTAAATAATGGCACACTCATTACTCCTGAATCGCTTCATGCGTTTAAATATCTATGTTCGTGTTGAATAAGACATGGTCTGGAAGTTTTGTTTAAGATGGATCTAACTTATGCCATCACCTCATCCTGCATACAATTCAGTTTTTGGCTTCCTTGCATCAAATGGCATGCAAGTATTGTTAGTTATACTTGAACGTTATGTAACAGATTTTGATTCGGAGGATAAGGAAGTGCAAGAGGCAGTTCTTCCGAGCCCCCCATTCAGAGGATTCTTACTGGTGGGCAAAAATCCTTTCAGTGTGAAAGGGAACAAAAAACCGCAGGAAATGAAGTTTACGACAAGAAACCACATGTACATCAGGTTGGACTTGCCTGATGTTCGACCAGGACAAGAGGTGGTCGGGCTTCAAGATGATGACACCACCCTGCTCTTCGGAACTGAAGAGGTTGGTCAGAGCCTCCTTGGTCAGTTTGTTCTTGGTTGCGGTTGCTGCAGGCTAGGGCTGCCCAGCCACGAGATGAAGAACGGCGTGCTGAGGATGATGGTGCCGAAGATCAAGAACGGGCCTATCTGTTACTGTGATATCAGAAATCTGAATCTGTCTTGATGTCTAGTCCGTTGAAGTTGCTTTGATGATGGCCACGCTGGTGGCTTAGCTTTCAGACTTTAATCACGCTATCATCTTGTACTGGGTTTTGTTCTATTGTCTTGGTCTAGATATCAACTTCGTAGTTTCGTGGGTTTGACCAAACTGTGTAATGATGAATTAGTTTCTCTATGCGTCAAACATTATTTGTTCTTAAAAACATGAAAGTGTTGCTTATCTTATATGACATGTGTTTTCTGTTTGAAACTTGTGACGAGTATGCACATCACAAGCCTAAAATAGTCAAATAAATTCATTCGACTCATTTGTAACCCTAACGTTCATCCCTCTTACTATGAGTCATGCTATGGATATGATGGTCTCTACTATCTCGTGCACCATCGCACCAGTAAACCAGTAAATTATTAAATTAGCAAGGGGTAAAACGTACATGAATAATTATTCTACATCTCATAGCTCACGAATAAACCATCAGATATAGACTGCATTGCCAACAGAGCACAGTGAATTCAACAAGCTTGGTGAACAAACTATTGATGGATTTAAGCATGAGTCATGCTTGAAATTGTCATCTACTCCGCATAATCAAATTACAATAGGCTAAACAGATTTTGTGCAAAGAACCAAGGCTAGGCCCTCACGGAATAATTAACCAAGAATTACTCGAACGAAAACATTTGACAAGAACTGATCTGAGCTCTCTAGAGTGATTGAGAACAAGTGGTGATAATACAACTTCAGTCATTCGTCATCCTTGTAAGGATATTCTTCAGGGACTTGCTTCAGAAGTTTGAGTTGCAACTCGAACACATCATCCCCTCGCAGCATGTCCCGGAGCCATGTAACTTCAGTCTTCATTGATACCTGCAACCATCAAGTTTATCAAAAATTGAAAAAAAAAAAATGGCAGAAGTAATATAGAAGATTTAAAATGGCGGAAGTAATACAGAAAATTTAAAGAACGACCTCAGTATGACAAAAAAAACTACCTCAGGATTCTTCCACCATGTTTGGTTTCCACTCATTTTATCCCACTACATGAGACGATTTAGATGGACATAACTATCAACCAATGACCATGAACATATATTTAACCCACTTCTTCTACATGTTGGCTCTTGGCTACTTAATACATGGCTCTCGCCTACCATCCTTGGCCCAGATAGTTTTTCTCTTCACATTAATGGGTTCCTCTCCACCTTTTAACGCACACAAACGGGCAACTGAATCAGGACTCTTAATTAGATTGGCCACTTCAAGAAGTATGGAATGCTGTCGATGCTAAAAGAAATTTCAAATCTTCTAGCGACACATGCAATCGTCACAGAATGCAGATACAGTGCATGTTGCGCTGCAAATGAAATTAGTACTCAAGCATAACAGGAAAATAAGAAAAAATCAACTAAGAAACACTAACCATCTCCAGCGCTCCTCTGACAATCCCGCTCAAGATGTTGCAATAGTACAGACCTTGGCATGTGTCTGGAAGTTCGACAAAGTCAACGAGGGGATTATCCTCCAAAACAAGACTGCAGGTTGTTCCCTCAGCATTCCAGTTGGTCACAGACGCAGAGACACCCAAAAACATTTTGAAACCAATCTGTTCATAATAACTGCTCATCAAAACACGTCTAAAATCCTGGAGAGGAAATACAAATATGCAAGTGGATGCAGTCTAAAGAAAATATTGGGAGTCAGATTTTGAATAGCTTGATAATTTCTTTTATGATAATCCATGAAAACTGAACAAAAAAAGAGCACAACATCCAACCAGTAACCAATTTCTTGAGCATAATTAACTACACCTAAGATGAACAAGGACAAGTTTCTGTATGCCTTTCTTCACAGCCCACTTTTGTAGTTTTACCTTAGAAATTAGAATAGTTAAAGAATTCGTACAAATCCATTGTGACCCAATTGACTAGCAACTTATTATCAATATGTATGGAGTGGAAAGTCTCGTCTGGTCAACCTTGGCGTCTTAAAGAGAAGATGCTCTCCACATGAACAACGTAAAGTCACAACAATATTACTCAACGTTCAAAACAGCAACGACAATTCACAGACACAGTACGACAATTAAGATTTTAAAGATGGATGCAATGGCAAGCACTAAATAAGTAAATCGGATGTATGCCTAGGAGAAGCCATACTAAAATTAGCAGTGAACTTTAAGATTTCAAATATTCAGCGGGCGGCAGCACCATAGCAACATGACAAGAAAGGGGAGAAAGCTGCCACAGGACCAAGTTATTCCCTACAGGAACCAGATTAAAAAA
>LIEC01007546.1:0-19558 GCA_001925005.1 Drosera capensis
TGGGATTGATAAGAATGTGCAATCCCTCCAATTGTATAGAAATTGTATAGGTTGGATGCTGGAGAGCATACGGCTGAAGATGATGAAAATCAGAGGAGCCAGTAGATGTAGACTAATATAGAGGACTTTGGATAAACAACTAAGGCATTGATGAAAAACAAAATAACTTCAAAGTCTTCAGGATTTAGAAACTGATCTTATAGACAAGAACCAACACAGAATACATCAATGTGCAACAGATCAGTGTGCATACGAGGTTGCAGCAGAGACTGGTGCAGACGAGGTCCATAGTACAACATACAGACTAAGGTATAGCAGATTGGGTGCAGTAGAGGTGGTTGTTGATGGTGGGGTCAGAGGTCTGGAGTCAATCAAACAAAGATTTGAGTTAAAGTAACAACGACACAAATTCTGGAGATAGTGCACTGCCAACATCAAAAACAAAATGGTAAGGGACACGAGTGACAAGATATCAATATCAGAAACAGTGTTAAGCTATAGTAGGTTTGTTTCCTAAACCTATAAAAGAAAACCACTGAAGCTCCTTGAAGAGGCTGTTGAATAAGGATTAAAAGGCAAGCGTGCAAAATGAATCAAACGTTCAGAGATTACTCAAGAGAACTGAATTGTGAAAAGAAGAGTTTAGTAGTCTACAAAAAGAACACATTCTGCAGCAGAGTTCAGATTGCTGAATCCGTGTGAAAATTGTGAGTCTTTATCTTTTCTGTAAGTTGTGTAGCTTGTAAAAAGAAGTTATCTTATAAGCTAAAAACAAGAAGATAATGATACTCATCTCTTGGCTTGACTATACTGGTCACCAAGGGAAGACTGCACTAATATCTTATTTATCAATTGATAACAAGTGTCTGAACCAATATAAATATCGTGTCTCTTTATTTACTTTCATTGCTTGAGATTTAAAACTTTTAGAAATCAACTCTCACAGCCAGATAGAGACAAATTTCAAGAATTGGAATCTTTATAGTAGATATTGAACTGTTAGCTGCAGACTTTCCAAGTAGTCTGTATAGAATAGTGATTTGCAAACTCATAATCCGTTGCATAAAATTGATAAAAGTCGAAGTAACCCATTCTCCCATTCTAGGTTATATCTTGGACCTTATATATATAAATAAAATTATAATACTCTTTTCGTCGTGTTTATTTTGTAACTTTAGTTTAGATAAGTAATAAAAAAAATTAATAGTTTACGTGAGAATCAAATATCGTTGTATGTAAAATTATTGTGAAACACTTATGATAATATAGGTTATATACTTTGAATCTAAATTAATAATGTAATTTTCTTTGTCGTTAAAACAAATATTAAAATTTTTTAAAATATATATTGAATAACGTGATGTAATGGTATGAAATAAAATGGGAGAGACGCCATAACTGTATAAAGATGAAGATAAAAAACGGTTGCAACCTTCCTACATCACAAAACACTTTTGGGAAATATCCCAATCTACGTGTTTTTTCTAGTCAAAAGGCCGCGAACTTTCTGACTTGCAACCTCCACGACCCCACCCGCTCCACCACCAGCAGCCAGCAATCCTCCTCTTTTTCCTTGACTAGTAGCTGCAGCATCCGATTGTCTCTTATCAATAACTACCACAACAAGAACAACAGGTCCCCCCTTCTCCGTGTCTTTGTTCCTCTGCCGACTCTTCACATCACATGTACCCACGTCCTCTATTTCCTAAGTCTTATCTCTGCTGTTTGACCCCGTTGCTGCTACGCCAAATTTGTCAGATTAATCAGCACGATTCCTTTTTCATCGGGGGTTTTCTTTTGTGCGGTGAATCTTGGTGTTATCCCTGTCTAGAACGGCTTCTGCCAATTTGTTTGGTGTGAATTCGAGCAACATCTTCAACACGTCTGAGTGCTTGATTGATGATTGAAGCTGATATGGAATCGAATGGAACCATGATTCCTTGTCCCGGTAGTGTTATAGAACGAGGGTTGCGGGATTATAATGGAGAAGGGATTGGTTCCAGTGAAGTCGTTGTGATTGAAACGATGTCTCAACTTGGTGATCAACACTATGATGCTCTCCAAGGAAATCATGAATCCCATGTTGGTGAAACTGAGAGTTCAGATTTGAAGGTTTTTGCTAGTAGAGATGATTCTTGGAGTGTCGACGCGGACATGGATAATTTGGATGAGAGAATTCGGGTTGATATGAGGAGGCGATTGTCGGTTTCGGAGATATCAACCGCAGCTGATGATTGGAATGACGGTTCTTTACCTAGAAGAGGTATGCAGCTCTCTTTGATTTTCGACCCATTGTCTTATGGCAAGTTGAAGAAGGGCTTCTTAGTATTCTCCAAGTAATAGCTTCTTTAGTTGATCAAATTATCTGTTCATATATGATTATCGTAACCTCCAATTACCTGTCCGTGGAAAAATTGGCTTATGATGCTGCAACTACATAAATTATGCGTCTAGCGCTTGCAGTAATTGGGAAAGCTATGTGCACATCCATTCTTTTCTCAATTTATCTTAACATCAATTTTTTGATCTGTTGAAGTATGGCAAAAGGCATTTGTGAAGGTAGGTTTATCTAATCAACCACCAACTACCGTATAGTTTATGAGAAACCATCTCTGCTTTGGAGTTGTTGCCACTCAGTTTGTAGTGAGTAAATAATATTGATTCTAGAGAGGAAAAGGTAATGGATGTGGGAATATAAGTATCTATTGATTCTTGATACTTTGCAATCTATTTTACAGGCTGCAAAGTAACACTGCAAACTTTAGTTGCTTATTTTGCTATGGGATGGGTTATGGGTGTTGGTTCTTTGTACATGTCTAAACTAACGAAATCGTGTACTTTGCAAGGATTGGATCACTGCACCACTGCTCCAGTGGGAACTTTAGGAGGTTGCAATAGTTCAGTCATTGGTACTCATGAGATCACTCTAGCTAGATGTAAGACACAGAAGGAAAACCTAAGGATCGATCTGAAATTGGACAGGCTATCAGATTGTGAAAAGGTAAGTATCAGATTTGCCTCTTGTTGGCCATTTCTTAATTTAATTTTCGATGCTTTTCAACTTTCCTGTATCAAATAATATATGGGAGCAATTATATGTGACATGATTTTGTCATTGGGGACGCATCAGATATGTGGCCGTGTAGCTGATAAGAATATCCTTTCACATTATGTTGCGAGGAGAGGATTATCTCTTTCGAAGCTAACATACCTAGTGAAACGCACCTGTTTAAAGATAACCTAGGAGAAGGCACACACCAATCTATAGGGGTTGTCCTGTTGAAACATGATTTATGATTCTTGATAGTAGCATTTAATTAATAGGCCAAAGCCGTCTAGAAATGGAGTTTGTAACTTCTCATACTCATAATTTTGATGGGTAATTGACAGACATATTTAGCGTAGGCCCGATACTATGTGATCCATTTTGTGGTGTTCTGTTATCATCAACATGAACTGTATATTTTCTTGTTCTTTTGGACTTGAATTATTTTAGTCTTTGTTTTTTTTATTAATTTTATTGCCATTATACCTAGATGACAATCTTTCCATTTATCATTTCAGAAAAAGATAATTGGAAACCTTGTGAAAATTCAAAAGGATGGCACAGTACAGGTGGATTTAACTAGAAATACATCTGTTGCATCAGAGCTGTTGGAGCTTCAGAAGGTAGAAGAATCATCTCTTGATGTTGAGAATAGTATTGCTGAGATGGGCAAATCTATTCCAAGGTTGAAGATTGCCATGCTTGTAGTGGGTACAAGAGGAGATGTCCAGCCTTTCCTTGCTATTGCAAAGAGACTGAAGGTATGCTCAAGAGTAATTATTCATAAGTTTTCTTTTCTTTTCTTTTCTTGTATTTAAACCAACTAGCTCATTGTTGGTGAACTGAGGCTCGATAGCTAGTTGGTTTAAGTTCCGACTCGACTGAAGGTGGTGCTGACGTGCTGCAACAGCAGCCAAGTAGTAGCACTGCACCTCTTATTTTCGGTGCACTACAGCTCGTTAGCCAAGACTGATAGAGAAAGATGATAAGTGTGTTATGAATGTTCTGAGATACAAGTGCATTGTTATATAAAGGTAATAGGATAAATGAAGGCTAGAAACCAATTGTACAAATACACTGATTCAGAGATCTAAGTTAGAGACATGATGAGCGATCTAATGAAAGTCTTGGGGGTTACATGACAAATAATGCTGGTTTGAGTCCTACCATGATCAATATGTTTACATGAGTGGGAGAGAAATTTTCTTATACCTTGATATCATGTGCCTTTTAAACCAAATAGCCATTGTTCCAATCCTCCTTGCATTATAGTATGGTTTTGCTTTTCATTGTTCTTGTTAGTTCTGTATCTTATCATCTACCCGTTTTTTTAATCAACTACTTTAATGTTTGAACATTCAACAACTTCATAGTTTTCCTGCTTTGGTTGTCTTCATCTCCTGGAAAAGGATGATGGTAGTTTTGTAGAGGCAAAAGAGCTATGATGCGATAAAAGGTTATTTTTTCCTTTATTAGATTGGTTTGCATTAATCCTATTCAAAGTTTGAGATCTTAGCTGGTATACCTACTAGCATCTGTGCAAGGATATAGTGTTGTTGAGTCAAATTCATGGTATATAGAAATTGAGTGATAGACAAACTCTAGTCTTAGAATGTCCCAGTATGTACCAAGACTAAGACTTGTTTTCTTGAAAAGTAAGCGTGTAATAGATGCGCAGCATGGCTGGTTCAGAGTGTAATACAGCATGGTTGGTTCAGAGGAATGCAGTAAGGCTGACAGCATTGAGGCTATGAGTATAGGGACAGTAAGACTTGGGCATTTGCGCTTCTGCAGTAAGGAATGGTTTATCCTGGATTGCTTCTAGTTGAAAAGGATTATTGCGGCAATGCTGAGAAACAATAAGGCCAAGAACAACATAGTGGTCCAGATGAAGAAAAGAATCACGTGGGATTCTTTGTACAATTCAGTGTCCTTTCAATGTCAGGAATAGGAGTCGTTGGTTTTAACTAGATGGTTCCAGGGTGGCATAAAAGTGATGGTTCAGAGAAAGAATGACTCTGATAGAAAGGATCACCCCACCCCACATGGTAAGCGATCAGCCTAACTCCTCTAATATAGGGAAATGTCAGGGGATCAAAACTCGCTGAGTGTCGAACTACTTTGTGGTGGTGAACCCGTCAGCAAAAACTGGCTTAAAGGGTCCTCCGGTTTGCGGGCAATTCGGTTGACCAAAGAAAATCTTTCGGGATTTCCTTTAAAGATGATAGAAAGGATGATTCTGATAACAGTTATAATTTTGGGGTTATCTATAAATATAATGGGTCATGCTCAAGATTGTGTGAGATTTGAACCCATGAATCTCCATTACTCTGAACTGAATACTATTACTCTGAACTGAATACTCGTGTAGTAAGGCTCCCAGTGAAGAGAAATGAAGAAGTTGATGGCTGAAGATCTAAGTCAGCTATTGAAACCTGAGTTTGAATATCACTAGTGTTCAACAAACAAGATCAAGAAGATGTTCCAAGTCCTGTAGAGGAGAAAAAAAGTCGTTGTAAAGTGACAGGTTGATCGTGAGCAAAAACCAATCACACTTAGTATAATCCTCATGATATATCACATTGATTATCAAGGAAACACTGTAGTAAGGGATGTAGCCGTATTTTATATATATTGTCTAATTAGTATAAAAACCTTTGTGTTTTTACATGACGGCTTTCAATACATATAACCTTAGTGTTAATCAACTTTGAACATTACTGCAGCAAGGTTTCACATTATTGCAGTAGCCTCTAAACAATTCTACTGTAAATCTATTTTGACTAGATTGTAAGCTTCGAAAAAGTGACTATTCATCCCCACCTCCCTCTAGTCTCACAGCAAGGTATATTGCGACTTTCGAATGTGTTCATATTTCGTTTTTGTGGTTTTACTCTTTCCAAACCCTAATTAACCTAAGATATCCGTTTACGAATTTGTTTCCGGAAGGTATGTTTTAAGATGGCTTGTCTTAGTTAATGAATTGTTTATTCTGTGTGAACAGGACTTCGGACATCTCGTTAGGCTTGCCACTCATATCAATTTTTGTGACTTTGTCAAGTCAGCTGATGTGGAATTCTACCCTCTTGGGGGAGATCCCCTAGTTCTAGCCAGATGTAAGACATTTCTTTGTTTAAAATCCTGTGTGTGGCTGATAGTTGCTTATAATGCTCTCTGCATTAAAATTTCCATTCTCACATGGGCATCCCTTAGCAAAAAATTTAGCAAAAAATCGTTGAAATTGGCACAAAAACCAGCAAAATGTAACAACAGCATAGTAAAATCTATACTAAGTTATGGCACTTTAACACTAAAAAGACATCCCAACAGAGGTAAATAACACAAGAAAAGATGCGTGTTGACACTATCATCAAATCATTTAAAGGTTCTACTTTAGGTTTTTTCCCCTCCCAATTCCATGTCAAGAACATTCAAACTGTAACTCATAAATTAGGACAATTAGAAAAGGTTCCTTTTAAAGGCAACAGTTCATAACATGCCTGTAGGATTCAATGATTGTAGCTCAATTGAAAGCACTGTATTGCATTAAAACGAAGCTAACTCTACTGCTTATATATACAGCTTTTTTGTACTGGTCATAACTACGTTTTTCTTACTTTTGAGTATTGTTTGTTCTTTGACATAATCAGATATGGCTAGAAACAAAGGGTTCATCCCATCTGGACCAGGAGAATTATATGCCCAAAGGAAGCAGTTGAAAGTTATCATTGAATCACTTCTCCCTGCATGCATCGAACCGGATAAAGACTCGGGAGCCCCATTTAGGGCACAGGTTATCATTGCGAATCCTCCTGCCTATGGTGAGTCCTAAAGAGAGTTCAATTTATGCTTTCTGACTTGTCAACTTATTGCAAAAAAAGGCCTTCTATCTTAATGCTATGTATGTCTTATGCCTCCAGACGGTACCATGCCAACTAAAATATGGGTTAAAAATAAGTAAAAAGCATGTTAAGGTGTTTTATTCTTTAGAATGAGAAGTGCCTTTCAAACCCCCAGCACATACGTTAAGGATGAAATGTATTAGAAGCATTTCAGATATGGTTTTAGTTCCCCCGGAATTATGTTTCTTGCTGTTCCTTGCCGTGAGAGAGTTGCAATGTTTTTCGTCTGCAGGGCATGCGCATGTTGCCGAAGCTCTGGGCATTCCTCTCCACATATTCTTCACAATGCCATGGACGTAAGCTCCTATTAAATCCAATACTTGGCTTAATGTCGTCTTGTCCATAAGTCAGCTTCTTTTGTTGGATTCTATTCAGCAGTTTCGTTGTTTATATGTCGGTGCTTTAATGTTTGATATTACCTCCGTCTCATAATTATTGCAACGTTTCTCTCTCATTGCACTATTCAACACATAATTTGATGAGCTTCGTTGCTCATTTAAATAACACGATTTATTTTTTTTATTGGCACACGGTTATAGTAAATAACGTTTCACGATATTTTCTTAAAAAATAATATTTGTTCATTCCGCAATACCGGTCAAAGCTTCTATCGTCATACGTGTCCGGTCAAAAAATTATAATATTTTGAGACGGAGGTAGTATAATTCATTTGTTCATGATTTTCCCATTTGGGGTGCGTGCCATAAGAAGCTATATCTGAAGTTTGAACTTTCTAGGAATATGTAATTTAACCTTGTGCATGATCCTGCTGGTTGCTGATATTGACTCGACTTCTGTATTGAAATTGTAAGAAAGATAGTTGTTTCAATCTCAAAAAAAAAAAAAAAAAAAAAAAAAAAAAAAAAATATATATATATAATTTGGCAATGACGTATTCCTGCATATGCTTCTAATAGGCAGGCCAACATATGAATTTCCTCATCCATTAGCACGTGTACCTCAGAGCGCTGGCAACCGGGTAATTTCCAGTTCATCATTCAGCTTACTGAATTATTCAATCCCCACTCCTGGATGATGGGCATTGACTCTCTTTCCATTGTTTACATAAAATATGTCTGATGCAGATTTCATACATTCTTGTGGATTTGCTCATCTGGTGGGGCATAAGGAGCTATATTAATGATTTCAGAAGAAAAAAATTGAAGCTTTCTCCTATTGCATACTTCAGCATGTACTATGGCTCGTTATCTCATTTTCCAACTGGATACATGTGGAGTCCTCACGTGGTGCCAAAGCCCAAGGGTAAGTGCTAAAACTACCATGCAAATTGAGTTTACAGATGGCGATCATTACGTTTGATGATTGAAGAAGTTCAATTGACAACTACATCAATCTATTTTCTGATACATACACGGTGGTTCTTGAAAGCTGATTAGATTCAACTGATGTCGCAGATTGGGGAAGCTTGGTTGATGTTGTTGGTTATTGTTTCCTGAACCTGGGGTCAGTATATCAACCTTGTGAGCAGCTTGTTCAGTGGATTGCTAAAGGGTCAAAACCTATCTATATTGGGTTTGGTAGCATGGTATGAGTTTCTACTAACCGCTCTGATGATTTTGTTTTCTTTATTGAACGTATCAACTTCTTATGAATCTTGTATTTGACAATGTTTTTTTGCGGTTGGTACTTATTGTTATTGGTGTCCTAATCTCATTGGATTACATGCTTTAGTTGTAAGCCTTTGTTGAGAAATGAGATGTACTAAAAATCCGAACTGATGATAATAAACCCAAGAATGGATATCTAACACTCTCCCTCACACAAAAACATATAGGGATATGAAGTGTGACAACAAATGCACTGGTCCAACACAAACCAAATGTCACAAAACATCACAAATACAAACACAACATAACAAGTAGTTGATGGGTTCGAACTCGTGGTCTCACTATCACATCTGCTCTCATACCATTTCGAGGAACTAATTTTATCAAAAAGTTTGAACTGGTTGTAGTAACCCCAAGAATGAATATCTAATAGCCTTATCAAAGGAGTACCAATATTAGACTTCTAATGGTTCATTGTAAAAGGAGTATTTTGTACTTCATTGAAGTTGCCAAGTCCATCGGGCCATATTACTGTGTTAGGTTTAAGGAGTCGCATAAATCCAGTGATAACTCTGCTGCCTGAATTACTGAGTTCTTGCCAACTTTGCGTCTGAAACAATAAGACGTCATTTCTTTGACTTAAAGCTTAATTCTTCCATTGGCTTCCACTTAGAACTTCTAAAGAAGAAAGTTCCTACTCTAGAATAATTGGTTTTTCCTTGATTGTATGCAGCCTCTTGAAGATCCCAGGAAAGCTACAAGAATCATTTTAGAAGCGTTGAGAAACACAGGGCAACGAGGAATCCTTGACCGTGGATGGGGAGACCTTGGTATCTGTAAGTATCAAGTAGTATCAGTTATATACTGGTTGATATACAATTCCCTCTCATTTTTTATCTCAATGTCTTATCATCTTTTAGTCAGTATATAATTTTTAGTTTAATAACTCTGCTAGTGTCATGCAGTTTCTGATGTTGCAGACAACATATTCCTTCTTGAAAACTGCCCTCATGATTGGCTTTTCCCACAATGCAGTGCTGTGGTAAGGTCCTCATTTCTGACATTGGTTGCATCACTACTTAATGGACTTGTGACTTGTTTAAACTTCATTGCATGAAGACTAGTGATAAGATAAGAAGAGACGCTATCTAATTTTCATTAAAAATTAGTAGCCCAAGGACAGAATTGGAAGCATCACAACCATGAGAATACTTTTAGAGTAAAAAACAAAACAACGAAAAGCAGAAACAACAAAACAAAGCAACAATAGGGAAAAATCAGCATAATGTATATAATATTCTAGACCTCAATCCACCCCAAATTCTTGCTCATTTGAACCAATTACTCCTATGATTGAGTTTATTGACTCAAAATCTCTTTCTCTTGCCTCTTCTCACGTTCAGAATGGCAATCCGCTTCGATATGGCTGGTTCTTTTATGGAACAATGGATTGGCAGCATTACACATTGCGGACAAATTATCACACAACTGATAAGAACTTGAAGATAAATAAATATATAAATAAACCAACTTATAAGAACTTGTATCCCTAAACCCAATCTTACATGACAATGTCCTGAGCCAAACTGGCTGACTAGTCACTTGAGCCAAAGAGATGTATTCAAACTCAGTGCTAGATGTTGAAGTAACTTCTTTATTCTTAGTTTTTTTGCGAGACAAGATCACCGTCAGTAAAAACACAATAACCCATGATAAACCTTTGATCTATGAATATCTGCCGATGTCAAGAATCAAGATGATCATGATCTTAAGAGTACTAATCCTTGAATTGGTACACTCTTCAAGTATTTAAATTAAGGGGGAAAACTTGGCTACCCCCTACTGATGGTGGAGTTTGGGTATGATTGACTCCAAGTATAATTGACTAGTTATATAATCCCAGATAATATACTCTTTAAGCTAGAACAGTTATCATTTCGACAAGCAAGTATCAAGAGAGTATAACTAGTATACACTCTTCAAGGTCTTCTTTGGCAGGCCTTGTGTTCTAGCTTATCAAGTATCAGCTAGTTTGTTATTCAGGGGTTCATTGTGTTATTTTCATGCAGAATCTGACATAGAATTGCTATCTATCCTATTGGCTATAGATATAAGATTTTTGGTGGATGCCCCCTTTAAATCTCCAATTATTTGTATCTCATATGAACCTTTTTTGGCCGATTCAACATCGATAGTCATCATTTGAAACATTTCTTACATGTTCCACTGCATAATTCTGATGTAAACCAGTTGTTCTCTTTCAGCTATTCTGTTCTGCTCTTTGATTTAACCATGCTGCTTGTGATGAAATTTATTGCTTTTATTCAGGTCCATCATGGTGGTGCTGGAACAACGGCGACTGGATTAAGAGCTGGGGTATGTTAACTGCCCATTCTTATTACTTGCTCCTTGGTTACACTTTTATTCATATGTTTGCCTAAAAGGAACCGTATAATCATTGTCAAATACCTGAAATGATCTCCCCATAGACTCCTGTTAAGTTAACCATCATAATTGCTTATTATTCATTGGCACAATTCTTATCCTCGAGCTCTCGTCCTGTGGATGAACTAGCGCTACTCGTGAATTTACTCTGCTGATAGCTCAGCTATAGACTTTGATTTGTCTACTCTGATCTATGGAAGATTTTATACAAATGCAAAGTGCACAAATCAAAGATACAAGGGTATATAATATATCTCTTTCTCCTTTCTTTTACTTTATGTTTCCGTATGATATGAGAGCAGCCGATCCTATTATAACCTAGTTTACGCCGCTACCATTGGTGTGAAGATGACATCTACCGCCCATGGGTTGAAAATTATGTCATTACAGTGTACACTTCATCCGGTGTCTCTATTCCGATTCATCCGGTGTCTCTTTACTTACCCTATTCCGATTCATCCGGTGTCTCTTGCTTTGCTTGTATCATCTTCTCCAAATAAAAGCAAGGATTTCCTCCAAAACAATCTAAGTTGTTAATAGCATGGGTACTATATCTGCCATTGAATTATGATCACTACTAGTTTTGATTTCTGAAAACAACTTCCTCGAAACAACGATATTAGCAACTATGACCTGTCGCGACAATGACATGGTTATAATGATGATGGTTAATGGCAAGAGCCATATGGCGACTGAAGATGAAGTGACCTACTTTTCATGTGCTACCAATGTCCTTTACGACCATTACTCTTTATGCTATAGACGTGTTTTTGTTGGTGGCTTGGATTTCTAGGGCGCTTCCCTCGGGACCTCCTTCTAAACCGGGGCCTCCTCCCTGGCTTGAGTCTCGGTCGAGGTCGACGCGGGGGCGGAGCCGGAGTAAAGGCCAGGTGCTTTGCTGCCCTCCTTGCAGCCATATCTTCCATAGACATCATCTTCGCTGACGTTACAAATCACAAGGATAAAAAGCAAAGGTTAGAACTCAGTTAGAAAATCCCTTAAGGTGAGAGAGTCAGACACCTAATGGTGTCGGGACCCACTGAAACCTTGTTTTCATCGGTTCCCGTTCTGTCAGGATGTCGTCGCAATCATATATTG
This sequence comes from Drosera capensis, assembly GCA_001925005.1. Classification (NCBI taxonomy): domain Eukaryota; kingdom Viridiplantae; phylum Streptophyta; class Magnoliopsida; order Caryophyllales; family Droseraceae; genus Drosera; species Drosera capensis. The sequence continues at coordinate 12,060 of LIEC01007546.1, forward strand.
CCTTGCCCTCAGTGGTCTACTTCCAGAAGACCAGCTGGTTGAAGGCATCTGTCTCGGCTTGGCTTAGCATGAGATTCTTCAAGGCCTTGAGGTTCGGGGTATCAATCCACTAATTTGAAAAAGACCAGACTTGGCAATCATTTCGATCGACCAGCATGAGTCTAGACTTCCACCCCTTCTGCTCCTCGGGGATCCGATCCATGAGTTTCTTCCTGCAAAATTTGAAGACTAGATCGAGATAATGCACAACAAGAAAATACGAATTAACGTGGAAAAACTCGAGTATCGAAAGAAAAACACCACGACAAACCGTGATAGTAAAGCACTATATGAATAGAGGAGTATAGAGCACATCAGATCGTATAAGATCACAACTCAAATCCTAGAAACTCATATAGATGTATAATAACTTGGGTGTATTTATATATTCATAAAAATATGATTATAATAAATATAATCTCGTAGTTGTGACCCATGGCACGACCTCTGCCCTTGCGCATGCCCTGCCACGGGCATGCTCAGTGACATAGGGCTGTTGGAAGGCACGATTGTGCCAAGCCTATATGGCCTGTGCTCCTGCGCACGACCCTTGCACTCTTGCATGGTCTTCTCAGGTTGTGCTGAGCAACGTCCAGAAAGCCATCAAGCACGGCCCGTGCCAACCTACAAACATCTATTCTTCACTATTTGACATATTCACGATATTACATCATATTAGATATACTGTTTTGTCCATGAGGATGCTACCCTCGCACTCTCACCACGCTGCCCTCTGGACCCCGTCTGATCATCGGGGAGCGAGACCCCATACTTGTTGAGCGTAGACCGCATCTGTCATGGATGTTATTGAGAGTGTTTGAAGAAATAAAGTGTTTTTCATTAATGACCCAAGAGAGAGTATTTATACAACATATATTGATACAATAACTTAACCTATTTTCTACACTCTCCCGTAAACTGAAGCATATATGTTTAATAAGCCCAGTTTAAAAGTGAAATGACAACGAAGAGATCGAGATAAGGCTTTTATGAAGATATCTGCAGTTTGGTCACCAGCTGGTACATGCTGCAACTGGATTATCCTCTGTTGAATCTTTTAACATATAAAGTGACAGTCAACCTCTGTGCTTGGTTTTCTCATGGAAGACTGGATTCTCAACAATATGGATGGTCGTCTTATTATCACAGTAGAGAGGTGGAGGATTAGGTAACCGAACACCGAGTTCAGATAGGAGACGTTCAAGCCAAGCCAACTCAGAAGTAGCTAAAGCCATAACTCTATATTCTGTTTCAGCTGAGGAACGAGGTATAACCGTTTGTTTTTTGGCTCGCCATTTAATTAGATTTCCATCGAGAGATGAGCTTTCATCTTGGCAATTCCAGCTGTATCTTCCCCAGTAATGATAATGTCATCAACGTAAACAAGTAATATCAGTCCCTTGAGAACGTCGATGAGCAAATAATGAAGAATCTGCAGAGCTCCTGGAGAATCCAATGCCCTGTACAACCTTACAGAATTTCTTAAACCATGCTCGTGAAGATTGTTTGAGCCCATACAGTGACTTTCGAAGACGACATACATGGTTCTCCCACATAGTCTCATACCCAGGAGGCTGAAGCATGTAAACAATCTGTCATGTCATCATGTAGAAAGGTATTCTTTATGTCAAGTTGGTACAATGACCATGAACGGTGCACAACAAGTGAGATAAGCACACAAACATTATTGAGTTTGGCTACTGGAGAAAATGTATTCATAATTAATATCATGCTGCTGGGTAAATCCTTTAGTCACAAGACGAGCCTTTAATCTTTCAATTAATCCGTCGGAATTGTGCTTTCCAACGACAACTAACATAAGACTGGCCTGGAGAAGTGGGAACAACATCCACTGTGCCATTTTCCCATAAAGCCTGCATCTCTTCATTCATAGCAGCTTTCCATCGAGATGCACGAGGAGCTAACTTATCTTGAGTACTACCAAGACAGTGAACAAAGCACGTGCATCCAAATACTTTCGTACTGACATTAAATAGAGACTTATCATGATATAGAAGAGAGAATGGGGATTTGTTTCCTAGGATAACAGAAGGCATTCTATTGATAAGATGACATGTAGCAAGCAAAGCAAAGTTCCAGTACATACGAGGAACGTCCATCTGAAATAATAAGGTTCTAGCAACCTCTAAGAGATGACGATTCTTACGCTCAGCAACTCCATTTTGTTGGGGAGTATAAGCGTAAGAGGTCTTATGAATGATGCCTTGTTGAGAACAAATATCCTGAAACTGTGTACTCATATATTTCTGTGCATTATCAGTGCGTATGACCTTAATAATAATAGAGAATTGAGTGTGAATTTCAGAAATGAATGTACTCAACACAGAGACAACCTCAGATCTATTGTGCAACAGGAATAACCATGTCATACGAGAAAAATCATCTATGAAGGTGACAAAATATTGAAAGTCAAAGAGACTTTTCAGCTGATAAGGATCCCATATATCTGAGTGGACTACAGCAAAGAGAGTATCACTACGAGCATTGACAACTGGAAAGTTAGATCTGTGGTGCTTTTCCAGTATACATGCTTCACAGCTGAACTCAGAGAAAGAAAACGTAGGGATGATGGTACGAAGGATAAACAAAGGTGCATGACCAAGTCGTCGATGCCAATCAATATTTGAAACCGTGGAAAGAGTAGTAGGTGATGCATTCATATGATAAAGCCCCTGAGGTTCACGACTTTCACCAATTACTGTCTGAGTCTGAAGATCCTGTATGACAAAAGAAGAAGAAAAAATATGATGGAGCAGTTGTGCTCTCTAGTAAGACGACTCACAGATAGTAAATTGTATTTTAAAAAAGGTACGGAAAGAACAGATGGAAGAATAAGAGAGGGAGTGAGACAGAGAGGCCCTGAACCCAACACAGAAGTGGTATTCCCATCGGCAACTGTGATGAACTGATGTGCCGTCTCAGTCATAGAGGGAATGATGGACTAAGTGATGTGATCTATTGCACCTGAGTTGATAACCCATGAGGATGACCTAGAGATATGGGCTGATCGAGAAAGAAGTCCTCGAAGAGACTGAAGCTCATGGGAGGAAAGTCCACCAGTGGAAGTTGAAGTCGATGACGTCTCAGTTGACATCTACCGAGCAGGAGGAGTCAATGACCGATCATGATACTCATGCTTCTTCCAGCAAGTGGTGATATGAGTTGATCGAGATAAAAGACCTCGAAGCGACTGAAGCTCCTGGGAGGAAAGATCATTGGTGGAAATCGAGGAATGAGTCATGGTCACCGAGATGTAGCCGAAAAATTCGTCGAAAGTTGGTCGAAAACACTGTTTTGCATCGAAACCATTGTTCAGTACTGCTCATCTTCGTCTCCATTCCTCCTATTTCACCAGAAAAAAACGCGAAAACTTTCTGGATCAATTCTTGCTGAGGAGCTAGGACGAAGGCTGAGCTGAGCTGAGCTGCAGATCTGCGAGAGGTGACTAGCTATGGAAGTCGACGATGATTGAGATCTGGTCGAAGAAGATCTTGGAGAAGATGAATTCAGATCTGGAAGTCCCACCTACTGCGAAAGTCAAGCTGCTGCGAGGATGACGTCCAACCCGAATTGGGACGACGGTGGACTACGGTTAACGATTGCAGCGGAGGAGGGGGAAGGAGAGAGCTGTGATACCATATTGAGAGTGTTTGGAGAAGTGAAGTGTTTTTCATTAATAACTCAAGAGAGAGTATTTATACAACATATATTGATACAGTAACTTAACGTATTTTCTGCATATGTGAAGTACTCAATAAGCTTAACACTTCCACGGGTAGGATGTTAGGCTCAACCACCCGGTCTTGTTTTTTGAGTCCGGGAAGAAATTAAAAAGCTTGGCAGCGATTGATGAACTTAGGCCACCAAATTTCTGGGCCGTGAGATAAAATGTGGATATCCGCTAACCAATATTGGGGTGAATTGGAAGGACGGGAAGCCCATCAATGCGAATAGCGACTCAATGAAAGGGTGAGTCAGGAAGCGAAAACCCCCCCTTCAAGGTGTCGGTATAAAAAGGGAACGAAATTTGCTTCAAAAGGAGTATAAATTTGTGTTTAGGACGAGGATTGTAGAATTCGTAAGAGTCAAGGACCCTGAACTCGCAATAGTAGGTCAAGTCAGATTGTTGAGTTAGACAGGTCGCACTCATCAGAGTGTTGGGCATCCACCTTATTGGATTTGCGTTTGTAAGGACGATAAGAATGAGAAAGACCGATCTGAGTTGCTTGGGCATCCTCAGGGGCCTCATTGGCACAGTCAGTCTCGGGAGCCACTCTCCACGGGTGGCAACGTTCACCAAGTCGACTGCAGGCGGGTTAAGAATATTTCTTGGAGGGATCTAATCCTCAGATGAAGAGGGAGAGGACAATCGATAGTTGGCATCCCTAAGTTTGGATTCCGCTTTGTTCGAGCTTGAGGATGATGAGAGCATTCCCTTCGCCAGAGTGGAGGACTCCGACATGCTAGACTCGTCTAAAGGCTTAGGGCCTCTCCTACATATTCGTATCTAAAGGAACTTCGTCCTCGGATTCGTAATCAGCAATAGTGGAGTTCATGGTTACCTTTTTGAAGTAAAAACGATGACAGAAAAAAGGAGGCTAGCACACGACGTCAAGACATAGACTTTGAATGGGGGCATGCTAAGTCCGAGTGGAATCGAGTTTGTGAGGGAGCGCACCAAGTTTGAGGGGTGGTGACATGTGAAGGAAAGAGAAAGTGACAAAAGGGGGGAGACTAGCTCATTATATAGAGGATGGGCCCAACCTTGAACTGGCTTTTGACGGGAAATCGTCGCAGACCTTCAATGGGACTCCTCCACGTCATCCCTAGTTGTCACCCACTACTCCGCTATTATGACATCATCTTTAATGACTCTAATCCCTACATGACGTTTTGAATTCCGTCATCTTTTTTGGCACCAAATTCCAAGGTCGGTTAAGATTCGATCTTATCCCCTTAGCTTCCTAAGTCCAAGGTCGGTTAAGATTCGATCTTATCCCCTTAGCTTCCCAAGATGACAAGATAAAACTTAGGCCCTACTTAGAAAAAGGAGCCGAAGCCCACATAGGGTCAAAGTCAGTTGAAGTCGGACCTCACGCCAGTGAAAGCGGACTCGAGCAAATGAAAGCAAGAAGCCCAGTGTTCGAGGTCGAAACTCGGTCCATACTAAGGTCCCAACGTAAACCCATAACTCGGGATCTGGGGGCAAGTGTTGGCATAAATAATCACGAATCCTATGGGCTAAAAGTCAAATCAAAGGCGCAACATCATTAAGTCAAGGACCTATAAGAAAAGGTCACATGACACCTTATGGATGGTTAGGTCATTTATCCATGCAAATAGTACTACAGTATAAATACCTTGATTTACTACCCAAAAAGATAAGATTTCTTGAGCCCTAGTCAATCATTATATTTTGATTTACTGGATCAAGACTGACTTATGCATCAAACTGGTCCACGAGAATCACCAACTCAGGTCCGACTAATCGGGCTTCTTGTTTATGGTCTGTGCAAGTTTTCCTTGTCTAAAGTTCGACCACATAAACCCCTGAGTTCACAAACTCTGGTAAGGACCTATGAGAAAAGGCGCAACATCATTAAGTCAAGGACCTATGAGAAAAGGCCGCATGACACCTTATGGATGGTTAGGCCATTTACCCATGCAAAGAGTACTATATTATAAATACCTTGATTTACTACCCAAAAAGATAAGATTTCTTGAGCCCTAGTCAATCATTATATTTTGATTTACTGGATCAAGACTGACTTATGCATCAAACTGGTCCACGAGAATCACCAACTCAGGTCCGACTAATCGGGCTTCTTGTTTATGGTCTGTGCAAGTTTTCCTTGTCTAAAGTTCGACCACATAAACCCCTGAGTTCACAAACTCTGGTAAGGACCTATGAGAAAAGGCGCAACATCATTAAGTCAAGGACCTATGAGAAAAGGCCGCATGACACCTTATGGATGGTTAGGCCATTTACCCATGCAAAGAGTACTATATTATAAATACCTTGATTTACTACCCAAAAAGATAAGATTTCTTGAGCCCTAGTCAATCATTATATTTTGATTTATTGGATCGAGACTGACTTAGGCATCAAACTGGTCCACGAGAATCACTAACTCAGGTCCGACTAATCGGGCTTCTTGTTTATGATCTGTGCAAGTTTTCCTTGTCTAAAGTTCGACCACATAAACCCCTGAGTTCACAAACTCAGGCCTACCAGAGTTAGACACTAACAGTAAACAACCTAGTTATTAATTTCTTTAAATCTACCATAAACAATACAACATGATAACAGCATGATATAGGGCTGAGAAAAAAAAACAGAACTAACAAAAACAAAATTTCTTTAAATCTGGGTTTTCATATCTAGTTGTTATCTTATTGTAAGTGTTTTCTTCATCTTATTTGTGACAACTCTATAATTTGAGTATTTGTTGATTACTAATTGATCACATTTTTCCTTCTCTTTATACTCCACTTATAGCTTGTTTCTTAGCAGAAGAGTCTTATCAGTTGTCTTGTTCACAGTGTCCCACAACTATAGTTCCATTTTTTGGAGATCAATTCTTCTGGGGTGATAGAATTCATCAAAAAGGACTTGGACCGGAACCTATACCTATATCAGAGCTTAGTGTCAAATCCCTGTCAGATGCTATTCTTTTCATGCTTCAACCAGAGGTAACTCGCTTCATCATTTCATTCAGCGTATGCCTTGATGACTTGAGACCTGCAAAAAGGTCTTCCTTATTTATGCCATTCATCAATATTTTTAATTATTGCTCTGGTATATAGATAGTCTGCTTCCTGGTTTATGGTTATGACTAGTTTTAGTCTAGAGGGGATGAGGAAAAATGAAGAATACCTCAAGTGAGCTTGAATCTGATATTGTAGTTTAAAAATTAGTTACATTGATATTGTAGTTTTAAAAAAGTTACTTAAAAAGTGAAGAATACCTTAAATGCCTACATCAGTCAGATGTTCCCAAATCATCCAAATACTATAATGTTTGAAGATATCACTTAAACGAGTCGCATTCCGAAATATTCTAACTGATACATTCAACATACTAATTGCACTTATGTGTTTAAAAGGTTTATTCTATATTGACGGCATTTTTTATTGTTGCAATATAAGTCGTGCCATGGTTTTGGTGCTTTTGCTTCATAAGTGACAAATTTCATGTCTAAATTTTGATGCATTGAGTTGTCCCAGGTGAAATCTCGAGCAGTGGAAATAGCTAAATTGATAGAGAATGAAGATGGGGTTGCTGCTGCTGTCAATGCATTTCATCGTTATTTACCTTCGGAACTACCACTACCTACTCCATTACTTGAAGTCGAAGACGTGCCAACCCCAATACAACGATTATTTATTCTTATAGGAAACCTTTGCAGCATGCGTTGTTCATAGACTTTGTGTACAAG
>LIEC01007547.1:0-11960 GCA_001925005.1 Drosera capensis
ATCGATATGTGTAGTATTATCTTTTGTTATTATTCATTGATTTTTAAAGGGAAACACATATTTCCATTCTTCGATCAAAGAATTTAATCGATCACAAGCTATATCATATATATATATATATATCAACCCAGCCAAACGAACTTACAAGCAGCATATCGCCAAACGTTGGTAGAGGCTTAGAGCATCTTGCTAGGCTCAAATATTGTAAGAGATATGAACTAAATTCAGTGAAAGGCCATAGCTAGCTAACTGTGGCATATTAAAGCTCGCATGGCACAAAGCGTAGGGTCCTTCTACGAAGAGTTAATAATGAAAAGAGGATGAGAGGAGAGGGAGAGGGATTCCCACTAGTCTGTAGGGTCCTTCAATAAAGTCAAGGGTACTTCCCTTTCTTTATTGCCAGAGGGAGAGGGAGAGGGAGGTCATTCAATGGCCCTCTACAACTCACATTTCACTTTGATATCATTTTGCTGCAAGAAAATTTAAGATATGATGATTTCATGCAAGACTATTGATCAATAGTGTTGATCACATAAAGTCTTTTTCGGGAAGAAAATATATCCGAATAGCATTTCTTATCCATGAAATAGCAGCCGACTTGTGATGATTTTATACTAACACGTTGTTAGGATTGTCGGATTAGTGATTATAACAATCAGTTTTTTCTATACGGTTATGATTTGTCTTCATTGAAATATATATTTTTCACTAATGTAAAGTATTGACAATATCCAACCAACCTTTCCTTCCCTGTTTGTTGTCTCAATTGCCCGTGGAATACCAACATCATCAATCAAAATCGAAACAGACCTTTCCTAAATGTAAGTTGACTATGTGCATCCTTATTGTCATCATAACAGAACAGGGACTTATGAAATTATCACAACAATTTGATTTTCTAGATAATACTCAAACTCCTGTATTTTCTTGTCAACCACATGATACAAATCTTATCAAGAAAAATAAATCTAGTATAATGCATTAAGCTAATTAACTAAATGATGTAGAGTCACTTATCTATAAGGAATAACAGAACTGTAGTTTGTTGGATGCATTAAGCTTAATTCATAAACTACACCAGTATCAATTTTTGGTTTGTTACCCAACTTAGTTGCAACGGTTCGCTAAATATTTTTTTTAGAGATAATAAAATATAAGCAGGGTTTAATTAAAAGGATAGAATATGAAAGAAAGAGGAAGAAGATAATGAGATTATTTGATTATATTAATATAAATTCATTGTAAAAAATAAATAAAAATATTATGTTTATATTAAAATTAAAAAAATATTACATTAAATTGAGACGGAAACAACATAAATATGAGGAGGTGCTTGATGCTGCTACAAATGAGCAGCTGCAAGGTGCAACCACAACAAGTCGATTAATCTAGTACTGTTTTTAGTGAAACTTTGTGTCGCTTCCAAATATGTTGGCTCAGCATCTTAATTAGAATCGAAGAGGTGGAAATTGCCTTGCCCATATGTACAAGAAGCACATAACATTGGCAATATATAGGGAACCTACCAATTACAGAACTGAAAAGCTCAACCAACCTCCCTAGCTAGCTATTGACCTAACAACATACTACCACACAATTTCTCAAAAGCAAAAGAAAGATAGAGAAATCCCTAAGTTTGCAAAAAGCAAAATACCAAACCCTATGCCCTCTCCACCTTCCCCTTTGGGTCATGCCTAACTAAATAAAAAAACAGCAATGTACAATATGTGCAAAGGTCCCTCCAAAACTTTGGTCTCCATCGCGGAACTCCTTAGCCTAAGCAAATTTGTACACAAGCTTATGTTTGTGTCAAATGGGACGTAGACGGAAGAGAATGTTTACAGTCTGATTTCCAGCATGTCTCGATGTCCATTGCGATTCTTGTGGCATCCATGGACGTGCCTAATAGACCACGCTTAGTGAAACCTACCGCGTACAAGCCATTCTCACCTTTCCATCCATTAGGAAATGGTCGTCTCGGCAAACCATCCTTCTGGGAAAACATTTCTTTCTCCTTATAAAATATAGATAAGGTTAAGTTCTTTTGTTATGAACGCGATTGGAATCCGTCTATATGAATTAACCGGTTGTCAGAAAAGGAAATGGCATATATACCTTAAGCCAAGAGGGTACATTGCTTTTGTAGCCAGTTGCCAAAATAATGGCATCGAAGTTCTCTACTACTCCATCCACAAACTCCACTTCGTTACGCTTCAGACGCTTTATGCTTGGACGTACCTGCATATTGTTGATTTTCAGTCATTAGCAAAAGTTTATTATAGAACATGTTACAGTGTACTATGTAGCTTTAGTGAAAAAAAAAGTTCAACAGAATTATAGAAGTTAATTTTTTTGCTATGTGCATGCATCTCTCTTTTCACAAGGACCATTGCAATAGGCAAAGTTCTACAAGCAAGGCCTATAATAAAAAAGAACAAAGTGATGATCACCAATTGCAAGTATCGTATATATCTTACAACTACAACCCATATGATATGAACATGACATATAACGCATACACGACCATACGTACATACCTTAATGTCACCGCTCTTGATCTTATCGAATGTACCAACATCCAACACGGGCGTCTTCCCAGAGAGGTTCTTGACCTGAAGGGGTCCCATCCGAGGGCGGCGGAGGCCAAGCCGAGAGGTGTCGCCGAGGATGAGCCATGAGAGGATGAGGAGGAGTGAGTCGACTAGTGTAATGGGCAGCCACTTAAGCAACCATATTGACAACCCAAAAGTTGATCTTCCTAGCATTTCTCTAGGCAAGATGTGCACCTTCACGCCAAAATTTCAACAAAGACAAAAGTTGTACCATATGTTAATTCAATCGCCACCTTCCCAATAAAAATAAAAATAAAAATAAAAATAAAAATGGAAATACGATACGCGTTTCAATACAATGGAAAGAAATGTTTTATGTAAAGTGAGATCGTTGGCTTTAATACTGATTTACTGTCATTGATTTCACCAATCATAGACATGTGTAATCCGAACGACGGTAGTTACTAAAGATATTGTGGCACGAAGGACCTAACTTAGAGTCAAACGAGTACATAGATTTGCTTATATTAAGAATTTTATAGCTAGTGTTGTCCGGACATCCCAAGTAATGAGCAGTCAATAGTATTAAATTTTTTGTAAAAGGTACAGATGACAGTATAGTTCGTTGAACAATTAGGCGGAATCTCAATTTCTACCGTTCATCAATTTCTTCTAGTGATTGTCTATGAGATTTTAAGCATTAATTTTTTTTTCCCCAATCAACAAAAGAATCTCCTAACTTTCTTCCAAAATCCAAAGTTGAAAAGACTTACTGTTACATCCAATACTCAAAAAGGAACATTAACCGTCTTTTATATGTGCTTTTGTTTGCAGAATAATTATTGTCATAATATTGTTATGGGATATAATATTCGGAAACAAATCAAGCATTTGTAAGATTAAACAAATTACTAACTTACAGTGTCTCTAACAACAATGGAAGGCATGGCACCATGGTGACAAAGATCCAAGCAAACTTCCATCCCCGAATTCCCACATCCGACCACCAACACCCTCTTCCCTCTGTACCCTTCCCTGCTCCGATACCCGCTCGTGTGCACCACCTCCCCCTCGAACTCCCCCGCCCCTTCCATCTCCGGCACCACCACCTCCGCATTCTCCCCTGTGGCAACCACCAGCCACCAGCCACCTGCACACGTACTCCACGTGCTGTAGAGGCTGGTGTATTTGTGGGTCTTCTATCATCAGTTCAGATTTGATGGTGATCCTAACCCTCCACATGCTGATCACCTCGTCGTACTCAGCACCCACTACTGTGGTGCTGAATACGGGTTTGATACAGAACCTCGTTGCGTACTCTTCCAAGTACACGACGAATTGTTGCTTCGTCGGGTATGGAGGGTACTCGGGAGGGAACGGCATCATCGGTAGCTCGCAGAATGTTTTTGGTAAATGGAGACGGAGCCTTTCGTAGGTTCTTTGTTGCCACAGGGAGGCAATGCAGTTGCTTCTTTCGAGGACAAGGCTCGGGATGCCTTTTTCTCTCAGGCAGGCGGCCGCAGCTAGTCCTGACGGCCCCGCCCCTATTATCACCGGGCCCGTCACGAGGATGCATCTCGTCGTGTTCTTCGTCGTCGTTGATGGTGGTTGTTGTGTATGATGACGACGACGATGATCATTGAACATCTTGCCATGGATTTCCGCTAGGTAGTAGTGCTCCATTTTGGATAATACTGTGAGAGTGTAGTGTTTGTATGAGTGAGACGGTGCTTTTTAACCGTGATTTATAGTTGGATTAGGAGGGAGATTAAGGAAAATGAGAATATTGTGTTTTTGGATCTTGGACTTGGTGATGATCCCATCCAGTTAAATCTGAACATGTGCAAGTGTGCTGGTTTGAGATTATCCAAAACAGAGGAGGATTAAGTGAATATTAATTGAAGTAAATGGATTGAATATTTAGTGGTGAGTGATTTTTTTGATAAGTTGGGATTTTTGACTGAAATGTAGGGGTGAGGGGTGAGGTTCTTATCCAAATTGAGAGAAGAACAAGTTGTGGTTTGTGTTGGTTTTTTGATGAAAAATGGGAAAAATGAGTTGAAATTGACGAGGGAGAGAGCGCGAGAGATGGGGGAGAGACTATGGAGATAAGAATGCAAGAGTGAGACATCTAACTCCCTGTTCTCTTATATATATATATATATATATATATATCTAACAAGTTAAAGGCTCGAAAGCTTTAATGATCTTAAACTAACCATTTTGGGAAAGAATAATCTGGTAATGTACTTTGCTTATAACCCAAAACACCAGGAATCATTAGAGTGGTGATTTGAATCTAATTAATGAATTGATTGTGTTTCAAGTGGTCTTTGCGGTCATCCATGATATCAATTCCGACTTCTGACAAACGATCCTCTTCGAGCAACCGGTTAAGTAAAGAATATGCCTTCTCTATGGTGCAAACAGGTACAGACGTATCTTTCGGAAGTACTCCACCAACTTGGTTCCCATAATAGCTGCGCACATGCTTACCAAGAGCACCAACTTTATTAGTCATAGAGCCGCATTCTAATCATAGTACCGCAATGACAACCAAGCATATTAAGCATTTGCTAATCCACGGATAAATTATTCACTCACCTAAATATGTGTATGATAGATCATTTATTCTTTGCACAAAATCAATTACTATTACAATTTACCCTGTACGATGGGCATTCTCGTCATAATATTTCACCCATGAATGAAATAATTAGATCCATGAAAAAAGATGCATACCACCACTAACGATCCAACTATGCGTAGAACATTTCGAGCACTACATAAAGTTTGTTCCAATGACTATCGATCACTCAAATTCAATGGAATCTGAAGGACTTACCTAGTAGATGCACAATATACAAGATTCTTATTCTGCAAGACACCGTCTACCCGAAGACAATCAACCTGGAAAAGAGAAAGAAAACCACGAAGAGATTAGAACCATTGTGAGTTCATACAAAAAGCAGCTTGACTAGAGAACATGAAACGAACAGGTCACACTAAATATCCGTGGAAATGCTAGCCTTTGATTGGATAATTGGAAGAAATAGCTTTGGGAGCAATTTCTCAATCTATGTTTTGATCTGTAAAGGTTTCAGATGGAAAATCATGGATAGAAAATCTTACAGCTTTATTTCAGGAGTCCAGAATATTCTTCTCTTTCATTAAGCACAAGTTTCAATGCACAACAACTTAAATTTTGATGATACTGATATATATATATAGTCTTGATTATGACATATTTCAAGGTAAGTTTGCTCTATTTCGCATCACAAGTGGTAAATCTATGGACTCTCACAATCTCATAATTTTTATAACATTTATTATTTTTGATCGTTCTATAATTCTTATAACATTTAGTTTATTTTTTTATTTGAAAATAATTTTATATTAAAATAATAATAATATCCAACTACACTCCACTATTTTCTGTCTCATTTTTTTTCATTCTTTCACATCAAACCCATCACCATCATCAAAAACCACAATATACTAATCAAAATATATCAAATTCAACCCACACATAAAAAACCGATCCGAGTTAAACTGTTGCAAGAGTTATAGGATGGAGGGAGTATAACATAAGACAAAGATACCTTCCCGTCAGGTGTTGCACATTCAAACAAATATCAATTCAACTGCTTAACATTTTTTTACGTAAACAAATCACAAGTTGAGCATGATTTAAAAACAGAATAAATACAGAATTGCTATAGAAGTTATGCGAAAGCCTGCCTTGGACACACATTAGGTGAACCTGTACAGAATTGCTATAGAAGTTATGCGAAAGCCTGCCTTGGACACACATTAGGTGAACCTGTACCAGCAAAACTGCATGACCATATATCTCATAGTGAAGAAGCCAACAGTTATAAATCATCCTAGATATGAATGCACCAAGCAAAACAATGTAAGAACTAGAAAGTTTGAAAAATACCTGCCAAGGGTGGAGTTGTGAAATTCCTTTCTGCCTATAAATATCACATATCTTTGGAGGAAGCCAATTGCTCAAATCTAAACAAATCTTTTATCGGCAAAAAGCTTGATGGAGTACTTGCCCCACCATCGACAGTATTTACTACAAGGACATCCTTTCCACTTTCCGATGAATCAGATGATCTGCTATCATGTCCCAGAATCAACTGGTTCGTGACTAATTCAAATGCTTCTTTGATGTTGGTTCTCAATGGTAAACCTTTGGCTACTGAACATGCCCTAGTTTTCCCTCCAGCCGGGATCTCCTTTCCCATATTCAACTCATTATGATCAACAAAACTGCTTTTTAGATGGTCACCTGCATTCTTCGCTGAGGCATCTGCATCATCCGCATGAAAAGCACGAGAAGTACTTTCATCCGTGTGTTTCTCATCGATAGAAAAATCAAAATGCTTCACAGGTAGTGGAGATGCATCTTCATGAGCTTGTTTCTCTAGCATCTTCGTCTGAACCAAACAGCCACCATCCTCTGCATGGAATTCACATCTTCCACCATCACCGACCTTTTCTTTCAATGTACCACTAAAATATCGCTTCCTCATATTGACTGAGCTCACTTCATTTTGCACCACCATCCCATTTGGACCCATAGGTAGGACTGGTTTCGGATTATTCTGAAAAAACAGCCCATCTGCAAGTTGAATAGCCTCGCACCAGAATGCTTCTCCTGGTGAAGATGAGGAACTTCCATTAGTAGACTTCGGAGCTCCACGCTTAGAAGAATTCACAAGCAATGTGCAAGGAGTAGCACACTCCATCTTAGTCGATGAAGGATCAATTGCTTTACTGCATTTTCTCAAGCTTGCTGGACCAGACAACATACTATTGGCAGCTTCAAACTGCAGAAGCAAGAGGTAAACAACCACGAGTCACACGACCCATACCGAAGGCATAAGACTATCTGAAACTGTGTGCAGTTAATTCTCACAACATTACCGGTGCTTCTTTCAGCAGGCTCTCATGCTGTGATTGATCCTTAGCAATCACATGACACACGTCAGAAGCTCGTATATCATCATTGTTATCGTTAGCGACAAGTTTCAATTGATCATCACCAACACAATGCCTCTTCTTAGATCCTTTGTCTTCCACCACTAAAGGGCTCTCTTGCCTTTTAAGTCCATCGGACCGCTTATCTGGCAAAGTGCTTGATGGTTGTTTGAAGAAAATAAATCTTGCATTGGTTACTTAAACAGAAAAAGAAAGCAACTCCTGAGCAAACGGAAGTATGTGATTACCTGAAATACAACGACAGGAAATCCGCAGCAAACTTCTTCCCCGCCACCACGATCCAAACCAGAACCACCCTTCTCACCCCTAAATCCCACCTCACTCGACAGAACCAACTCCTTCCTCTCGCATCTGATCAACGAACCAATCTCCGACGTCAAATTCCTCTTAACAGGCCCTTGCTTACGTCCCACACCTTCACCCTCCGTACTCGCGAGAAACCCTTTCGCGCTCGGAGACCCATCTTTACCACCCCTCACATCCTCCTCGATCTCACCCGACTGGGTACCCGGCGACACCGCCCTCCTCTTCTTAGACGAGTAGAACTGCACAAACCAAAAGCACAAAAACCCAATCATCAAATCTCCCAAATTCGCACCAAAAACACCGAATTCGTCGCTTTTTTGAATCAATACCTATACAATCGATCAATTAAATGCGAGAATTGATGAAAAGAAAGGGGAAAGACCTGATCGATGCGAGAGCCAGAGGAATCTGACGCCATGTGAGGGGTCGATTTCGTCGAGGTGTGGTGAAATGAAACCCTAATCGAGTATTGGGTTTGATTTTGGGGGTTTTGGGAATTTGAATTTGGGATTCGAAGACTGGGTTTCAAGTTTCAACGTTCGTTTTGGGTGATTAAAAGACCGCCGTGCCCCTGCGAGATGGCGAAGGTCATGGTGGTGCGAGTGCATTCGACGATGGTGCGAGTCTATGAGTCGGTGTGGATGTATTCGTGTATCATGGGTATGTGCTTAAATTTGACGCGGTAGTGTTTTCTGACGTAGGATCCTCCACAAAGAAAACAAAACTCAAAAAAAATATGAGGGGACAGTGAAAACCGAAGAAACTGAGAAATTTAAGAAGATACTTTTTTATATAAAAATATAATATCTTGATTTTATATCTGTGTCGAAATAAAATTTGATATATATATATGTAATAATGTTCAAATGTATTTTTCGATAAATTTATAGTGAAAATATCGATGTTACTATAAGTTGTATATTTCAAAATAATACATATTCTAATCGTAATTTGATATGAAAACGAAACTTGTATGCATGCGTATAGAATTTAGTGCATAATACGTATATGTTTTACTTTTCGTGAGACGGAGGGAGTAATATACTTCGTATGTTATGCTCCTTCCGTTCCATATTAAATACAAAGTTTTTCTTTTTAAGCTGTTCCAAAATATATACAAACACATGTTTTATTTTCATATTTGAAATCAAATTTATATTAAATTAAACTAAATATCCCATCATGATGAAAAAATATAATATGACAATTGAATTCCACACTAACTTATCTCACATCTAACTCCCATCATGATGAAAAAATATAATATAACAATTAAATTCAATTATAATATAAAATCTCGTATTGAATCAAAATCGTTGAACGGGAGAATAATAAATTTAATGGATGCTGATAGATATGCGGGAAAGAATTCTTGTTAATCAACCACTATTTATTGAGTTTTGTGGGCTTTGAGACTACAAAATGCGAAGCGTGCCATAAACTTTCTAAGCTATGACTTTTCATGACTTGGCTTGGTGATTACTCCTACGATATTAAGTTACTCATTTAGGTTGTTTTGCATTCTTTTACTCGTAAAACTACCATATGATGGCTCCCGTTTTGTTCCATCTTCAAGTACCAAAATTTATGGCACAAACGCACCACTCTCCCTATACTCTGGTGGTTTCGCATGCTAAATGCGAATTTTGGAACGCGGGTCAGGGGTTTGAGTGTGTCGGTGATGGTGATGAGAGTATTTCAAAATACCTCTTTTTTGTGTGAAGTAACTTGACTTGCTTTTCTTTCAAGCTGCGTTTTTTGACATAAAGTTAGGCCTCGCTGATATACTCCAAATTGCATTATTTCCATTCTGATGCAGCCTAATCACAATAAACAAACTTGGAGAATTACCTAAAAATATAGTTCAACAGGCAATTCTTGCCATCTAGGAGAGTAGGACGTATCCGATTTGCATTGCGATGAGCACTCCCACATTTATTTTGGACTCAGCTTTGCACATTCAAACAGTATCAAGTTGAGTGGTTCATGGAGTTATAATTCTGAACATATAATAGGTCACTGACATCAATGTCGACGATTGTATTATAATGATTAGTATTGAAAATGTAGTACATGTGACGGCCGACTTATTATCCAACTAGATATGAGACTAGTTTCTAGTGGCAGTACCATTTGGTTTCAATGGAATGACGAAGCATATGCATTGTGTATATTGCGACCGCAAACACCTTTGAATCTCAGACCGTGGTTTTCTGAGCTGCGTGCTTGCATGGAACTTGTTGGTTTTGAGATTTCAACTCGTCCCCAGCAACAAGAAAGAATGCGGTGTGCCTGCAAAATTGAAGCACATTTTATATCAGATGATTCTTTTCCACAGGACAATGAAGAGGAGTGGCCTCAGTAGATGGAAGGTCAGGTGATCTGGACCTTAAGAAGTTCATCATTCGGGCTTTCGAATCAGGATCTATGCTAGTCACACTGTCAAGCGCTTGTTGCATGTGATGAAGCCATCTCTGTGCTGCCTGATGTGTGACTGGAAAAGGGCGATGACGGGCAATCAGTGCTGGATGACCTGGAAGTTTTGGGCCATTTCAGCATCAGTGAGGTAAATAGAATAAATTTCAAGCCATTTCTGCAAGATATATCCACAAAAACTTAAACCAAGCTTTGTCGCAAAAACCAGAAGCCTAAAACCAACCAAGCAACGGCACAACCTTGTCCCGGATTCAAAAAACAATTGAAGTCTTTGGCACAAAGAAAACCCAACTATACATGTTGCTCGAGTTAATTTATCCAGACTTTTGAGTTTAGGACCAATTAAGGGAAACGTTCTCGATATAGGTAACTTTCATCTGTCAAGGAATGTGAAGCACAGCACTTGCCATGAACTGTGAGAAGAGTTGATGACATAGGTGCAACTAAAGATTGGAACATCAAAGAAAAGGCTGAAGCAACGCCTTGAGCATGGTTTCCTCTGCAATCACTTGCACACAGCACCACTCATGATAAAAGAATGGCATCATAATGTCCATGTAATGGACCACCTCTAGAGAACAAAACCTTTCAACAGACTATACAATCGAATGCCAGTCGATCTAGCCAAATTTAATCTCCGCAGAGTAATTTCACAATACAACAAGCAAAAGGCTTCGTTCTGTGCAGTGTAATATATGTGGGTTCTCAAAGGAAACTTTTGGCACCGGGTAAATCAATACATCAACCGACTATTCTCAACTCTTCACATCCTCCTAATTTAACCTTTACTTACAAAACCATGATGTTAAGCTCTTGTCAGATGCAACTATAGGAATCAGAACTTGAATCACAACCAAACAGCACCCTCTTTAAAATCACATTATTAAATCATCACAATTCCACAAAGCTGACCACACTTCCATTGGGTCAAGAAATCCACGAGCATACCTCTTCTCTGAGAGAACAGCGGAGGACCGCCCATTCTCTGCACGAAGAACTCATACTGATTCCGAATCGCGTCCTCCTTCTTCGACTTCACGAAAATCGCCCTAAACCACTCCTCTTCCTCATCATCATAAACCCTACAAAATCAAACCATCACAAAAAAAAAAACCCTTCCTTTTCATTTCCTAAAACGAAAAAATCAGAACAAGAAGAAGTACCGGTTGTAGAAATTGGTGGAGAGAGCGATGAAGGTATCGAGCCCGAGTCTCTCGAAGAGATTTGTCTCGTCGATGGCGAAGGCGTCGCTTTGGCCCACGCCGCTGTACTCCGACGCCTTCTGCTGAAGCGATTGCATCTCTTCTGATGATTCTTCTCTTTCTTGTGTGTAGTTTTGAGGGGATTAGTTGAGTGCTTGAAACTGTGGTCTGTGAGGGTTGACTCGTCGCCGCTGGGTTTCGATGGCGGGATGGATCTGATACCATGGGCTTTGCTGAAAGAGTCGTGCGAGATAATACTAGGAATAGTACCCAAAAGAATTATATTACGATGGTTGACGTGATATTTATGTGAGTATTATTATTTTTTATATAATTTAATTTGTTGTTTGACTTAAAAATAATAATAATATGATAAATTGATATGTTATAAAATAAAATTTGATATATCAATCGTTTATTTTTACATTGTATCTGATCAGAGAATATTCAT
>LIEC01007548.1:0-28915 GCA_001925005.1 Drosera capensis
TGAATGTCCTAGATGGAACCATTATGGCTCCAAAAACTCCCTTTACTAAGATCTGGCTGCTCCGCAACAATGGGCAAGATGCATGGCCTCGTGGGACGCAACTTCTTTGGATAGGTGGCGACAAGTTCAGTGATGTTGATGCTGTCGAGATCAAGGTGCTTTATTCAACGTTGAACTGTACATGATGTTGCAGATATCTATGTTTATCCAATCCCCTAAATCCACTAATTCTTTTTGTTGTTGTGGAATGTTAGGTTCCTCTGGGAGGCTTGCCAGTTGAATCTGAACTTGAAGTAGCTGTTGATTGTACGGCCCCAGATCTACCTGGTCGATATATTTCCTATTGGAGGATGTCGTCACCTTCTGGCCAAAAGTTTGGGCAGCGTATATGGGTTCTTATCCAGGTTCGAACAGACTCGAATCTTGTCCATATTTGTTCAATTATTCATTAGTCTTGCTTATCGTTGTTCGACCCGCAGGTTGATGCTTCATTGGCCGACTTGGATTATGATGATGGCCTGAATTTGAACTTGCCTTCTGTTAGTACTGATGACAATGCCCCTGTCATTGCGACTAAGGTTGAGCCTGTTGTCGATGTGAGAAACCAAGTTTCTTTGGCTGAAGCTCTCGTCGATGTGAGCCACCCAGTTGAAACTACTGAGCCTCTTTTGGATGTCAGCGACCCTGTTGCTAAAACTGAGCCTATTGTGGATGTTAGCGGTCCAGTTGCTGGAACTGAGCCTCGTGTGGATGTTTACCCAATTGATGACTTTCTTGTGGATCTTTGGCGCCCTGTTGCTAGATCTGATCCTATTCCGAGTTTCACGTCTTACTCTCCTTTCAGCTCTCTGCTCCCTGGAGAATCCTCGAAGCCTTTGTTGGCCAAGCAACCTGAGAATATGGTCCAGAACCTCAATCCACCTAGGTTACGTATGTACATCCCACCTCCTTTCTCTCCGGCGCCTGCCAGCTCTTATTCTCCAATTCCATATCCTTTGTTGCCTGCACGAAAAAATTGGAATGATTCATCAGCAGTTCGTCCAACGGTTTCGTTTCCATTAGTGAACACCATACCGATCGCTCATCCACCTGTTGCTGACCCTATGGTGCCTAGTACCCCAGCCAGCTTCCCGGAGGGTCCTGCTGCTGTGTCAGGCCCTGTGGAAGTTGACCGAGCGACCTCCGATGATGCGGAAAATGATGAAATGCTTGTAGAAGTCCTCTTGAAGGATTTGGAGGAGATGGGATTCACCGAAGTCTCCTTGAACAAGGAGATTCTAAGGATCAATAAGTACGACATGGAACGGTCTGTGGAAGATCTCTGTGGCTATATCGATGCCAACTGGGACCCGCTTCTTGAGGATCTCGAAGAGATGGTACGTTCTTGATCTCATCATCATCAGTCTCATACCCTTTTTTTTTTACCCTGCTTGTATGATCTGAGAACTCATCTTCGTTGGTTGCAGGGGTTTCATGACGAGTTAACAAACAAGAGACTTTTGGTGAAGAACAACGGGAGCATCAAGCGTGTGGTGATGGATCTCGTCGCTGGGGAGTCCGAGTAGATCTGGCTGGCGACGGCTATCTTAAGCTTTAATCTTATATGCTGTCTATATAAATAAAAGCATGAGGATGTGTGGACATGCAGCAGATGATTTTTCTTTTTGGTTCATGAGGTTTTGCCTCAGTTATCTATGTTTATAGCTTGGATACTCGTTTGGTGCTGTATGTTTTTAATCAAGTTGGACGTGTCAATATCCGGCTGTTATATGGACATATCGCGGCTTCACTGTTCGCAACTTCACTCTTGTTGTTCTCTTTTGGGTCCCTTTGGCTGCTAGTTTCTTGCACCTTCGTGCCCCTGTTTGATATCAGTACGGCTGCATTATGCCCGCTCAAGTTGTTAACCCTGTTTTGAAAGATTTGATTGAGCCAGTGACCGTTGAACTACTAGTTAATTATTGAGCCAGTTTCTGCACTAAACTTCAACACCATATCTTACCTACTGTTTGCGATTTTGTATATATTATGCCTAAATAGTAAACAATAAAAATGAGTATATGAGTTATCGTCCAATAAGGAGTTAAATCTAAGGATCGAAATATGAATAGTATTCATTGGGTTAAACAATCAAAACGTGATGAATTGTTACATGATATTAAGAGTTCTATTAACTAAACTAAATTAATCAAAACCATCATACAACAATAAAAGATGAGGTTCTAGATGTTAGAGAGAATAGGATCGTGACTTTGCTTTTCGATTATGTCTTTTACTAGTTAATTATCAGTCGTGGTTATAAATAAATCTCTAAGATGTAATCTATCATCTCTCAAGTCCTAGACTACGTCAAATCAAACGTCGTTTTTAATATCTCTCGATGAGAGATCATCATGTTACGACAAACATGAAATTCGGGAGTTCTTACATATCTTATACTGACGTAAGTGATCTCTCGATTTCACATTCAACATGTGAATATATAATCAAATTCTTGATACGAAACTATCCTCTCGGATTCAGCTCATACCATGGATCATTAAATAAATGATCAGTTTGTAGAAGTATTACGCATAACAACATATCATAAACACAAAATAATCAAAACTATATTAACAACATAAGAATAACTTCAATAAAAACATCCGACTACATCACACTCCTAACAAAAATTTAACTCATAATTCGAATATTAAGATAATACAACAAACACATGTCGTGCATGAAAATCATCATAGTATAAGTAATAATCAAAATAAGTCAGAACACAAAATCGATATTAAACAGAATCTCGTTCGATTCGATGAAATCCCTTGATGTTGCTTCGTTGAATAGTAGCGGTCTCCCTTCAAGAAATCTGCTCCCATCCCTAAATTTTCCATTCACTCCACTGAACTGCAAACAGTGAGTTTCCTTTCTCCCTTGAACCACTATCACACGGATTCGATCCCGACTGTTTCTTGAACAAGACCGTCCTGCCAATACAAATCGACCATCATCGGGCCTCTCCAACTCGACTCGAGGCCAAGCGAATCATCGTCCCCCACTTGTAGGGTCGATGCGGTTTACCCCGCCTCCGACCAAGCATTTTCCCGCGTCGGAGAACCCGTCGTAGCTGCTCCGATCGCAGGTCGTACCATTGGTGGCGGCCGCACCCCCTTGCCTGAGCTGTTGATTTGTCGAAGGCTTTTGTTTTCTCTGTTTTGCAAAACTGGGAAAAAGGGGAAGTCGTAGAGAATGGGGGAGATGGGTTGACTTTTCAAACACCCAAATGTATTGTGTACATGCGAATTGTGTGTTGCATATGTTCACACTAACACCTATCTCGAAATTAATCACTGATTTATTCGTATTATTTATTATATAGGGTCAAATATGTGTATAAATAAAACATGTTAATTCTATGTAATTAACATGTATTCTATTATTATTGGAGTCAAGTTCACGGTTACATCGGTTACACAAGTGAATGAGAAACTGGATTGGGTTATGGCCATTTATTTTTCAGTTTTAGCATTAATAAGCATGTCTCTTGATATTTTCGATTTTAATGTTATTAGGCCTTTCCATTCTCTTTATAAGCGGTTCGTAATCATCTTGTAAGACAGTTTTTGTCATTTGATTATTGAAATATCAAGAGGGAGGAACCTGGAGAGGTTTTCCCCCATTTTCGAATCCTTATTTTATGCTTGAATTCGATTGTCATTTGTTTCTGAGTGCTGGGTGAGTCGATCACATGTCATTATTGGTTTCTGTTTCTGGATTCGAATTCTTCGTCTCTGATTTTCAGTTTAGTGTTGTAAATTTCTGTTTGCACCGTAGGAACAGAAGATGAGGTCAGAAATGGATTACAATAGTTTCCTCATCAACGATGTCTGCTTTATTCATTTGCGATGAATGGATCGTAACGAAAGGGAACAGGTTCGCTGCTCGCCCTCGCTCTTATATGCTATGATTTGCATAGCGTTGTTAGTTTTCTCTTCGGTGGCTCGCTATTGATAACCATACTATCTTGCACACATATGCCATTTCGACGACCCATCAATAAAGTATATATTATCATAGCCTCTTGGAGTTCACATTATATCTCACTTTATTCTCCACAGCATATAAATAGTATTACACTGGTACGAGAAGAGAACAATTAGTAGCATACTAGCGCTTCTCCGAGGAGAGCTGCTTATTCACTTGCATAGTTAATAGTATCACGCACACACTTGCTCAGCGGAACGAGTTGTGATACTGTGGATTGCTATATCTGGTATGGCTTCGCTTCATCTTGTGCTGTCTTCTTCTTCCGAATGTCTCTACAAACCACTCATGCTTTTTATCCGTGATCATACGCCCTAGGGCCACTCCGACCACAAGGCCGCTGATGTATCCCATTGATATGATAATCCAACCAGTCACATCTATTCTTTCTTCATCTTCTTGAGAGGAAGAGTCGTGAGGAGGTGTCGGGACGTCATGATTCCCACACTTGTTGGATAGGGGACTGCCACAGAGCCCTGGGTTTCCAATGAAGGAGTCATTGTCGAACGTGTTGAGCTGGCCGCCTTGCGGGATGGATCCCGTGAGCTGGTTGTAAGAGAGGTTGAAGTGATTGAGGAGAGATAGCTGAGTTAACTGTTGAGGAATCTCCCCTGAGAACAAATTGTGAGAAAGGTCCAACCAGCACAGATTTGATAGTTCCTCGAAACATGTTGGGATAACTCCAACAAGATTGTTGTAAGAAAGATCCAACACTTGTAGTGTATGCAGGTTTCGTATAGAGTTGGGAACCTTCCCTACAAGTTTATTGTGTGAGAGGTCTATGATTATTGGATTATAGTGGGACGCTCCTGACAATCCCTGGTTATCATAGCCCTCGTAAATATCAAGGTAGTTTTCATAGCCCTGGAAAATATCAAGGTAGTATGTTATCTCCACATCGAGCAAGTAGTAGGACACAACAATCTGAGTTTGTTGTGGGCTCGGTCGCTCCATGCTGTACAAATTTGCAAAAAAGCCATCGGACATGCTACCTGTAAACTGATTCTGTGAAAGTTTCATACAATACAACTTTCGTAAGCCGAGTCCAAGTTCGAGTGGTAATGGACCATGGAGTTTATTTGATTCCAGTCTAATGACTTGTAATTCTGGTAGAGCACTCAACCAAATGGGAAAAGTATCAACAATCCTGTTGTTATCCAGGGCTATCACTTCGAGGGATGAGCAGTTGGCTAGCGATCTGGGAAGTTCCCCTTTCAGTTGGTTTTCTCCCAGGATAAGCCATTTCAATCTGCACGAGCTTGTGAAAGCGTCCGGGATCGTTCCATGAAGAGCGTTGTACTGTAAATCAAGAATCTCCAAGAAATTGCTAAGGTTGAATAGACACGGAGGAATCCTGCCTGTCAAGTTGTTGTCTGCCAATTTTAGGATCGATAAGGAGGTAGCGTTGCATATTGCTGTCGGGATTTCGCCTTCGAATGAATTTGCTCGCATATCATAGGCTGTCAAAGATGGTAAAGGCATAGGAAGGGGTCCTCTGATACCGTTGTTCTTAAGCCCAAGGTAAGAGAGTCGTGTTTGGTTTTGAATGAAATTCGGGAATCGAATCAAATTGCATGTGGCGAAATCTAAATACACCAACTGTGGATAGTAGCTGTTGTTATGTGTATTGGTGGGCAGAATGAGATCGATGTTCGAGAGGCATAGTGCTTGAAGATTTTTGCTTGTGACAAAGATGTTAAACTCTACAGGACTGTTGAAGTTATTTTCTTTCAGAAAAAGGGATCCAAGATTCTCGAGTCCAGAAATGAGTTCCCGTATTGAACCCGTGAAATGGTTGTAATTGAGGTCTAGAGTGATCAGCTTTGTCAGGTTTGCCAAAGGAGGGATATTGCTTCGTAAAGAATTATACTGAAGTTTCAAACTAGAAAGCAGGGTGAGGTTTGTGATCGAACGCGGAATGATTCCTGTAAAAGTGTTGTGAGAGAGATCTAGACTCGTCAATCGGGTTAGCTTGCCGAACGAGCTCGGAATAGACCCCTCAAAGTTACAAGTAGATAGTGACAGTGTCTCTAGGAAACTAGCATTTCCGATGGAAAGAGGAAGTTGACCGGAAAAACTCGTACCAGAAAGAATTAGTTTCTTGAGTTTACTGCTCCCGGGAATCTCAGGAACATAACCGGAAAGATTGGTATTGGAAGCCAAGTTAAGAATCTGAAGTTGTGGTAGTTGTAAGATTCCTTCAGGAAAGAAACCGTTCAAATTGCAGTTTTGAAGACGAAGAATCTTTAAAGAGGTCAAATTTGCTAATGTTTGTGGAACTGGGGAAGATATGGTTACTTGGTTGAGCTTGAGTATCTCCAAAGTAGTGAGGTTCTTAACCAACATTGACAGACTCGGGTTTTGAATTTGCAAGAGTTGGGCACCGGATGATGGCTCGATGTTGAGAGAAAGATCAAGGGAGATTAGCTTCGATAAAGTGGAGAGTTCTATGGGCACTTGGCCTGAGACTCTAGAACGAGACAGGTTAAGATACTTCAAGTCCCAAAGACGACCCATACGAGATGGAATAGGGGAGTATCTGAAATTGTTGTCGGAGAGGTCAAGTGCTTGAAGATGAACAAGCTCAAAGAGTGGGCTATTTGGTAGAATGGAACCATCCAAGAGACTGCTACTGAGATCAAGACCTATCACATGACCGTTATGCTCATCACACTCGACCCCATCCCACTTGCAACAATTGCTAGTTGCATTATCGGATGACTTCCAGTATCGAGTTTTGGATATCTAAACGGATCAATAGAGGCAGAGGGATGGATAGAAAAGCCTTGCTTGAATTGCAGCAAAGCCGATCTCTCGGCATCGTGACATAGAGTTGAGATAGAAGAGGCTGAAGCGACACAAAGAATGAGGCAGAGGAGGAGGAAATGCGACTTCATTGTGTGTCTTTGATGAGAGGTTTTGTTAGGCTCGTTGGTGTTGTACATGAAGCATCGAGGGGATCTCTTTATAATCTGATAAGCTTAGCCTTACATATGGGAATCGGTGACTTTATTTATAAGTTGTTAGAAAACTTAAAAAAGACTTTAGCAAGTCAATAGTAATGGACCGGTGACTTTTAACTTGGTAAAAGACTTGACGGAATGGTCGATATCACTTGTTGCGTATCAATGTATAACTACTACTGATAGATAACTTTTAACTTGTTCATGAGCCTTCGCCATGTTATTTATGGTAGTTTGAGTACTCCTTCGTTGCTGTTAAATATTTAATCAAACTGGACATGACAGTATCCTGCTAGTATTATCTGTGCTTATGGCTATTTGCTGCTTATGGCAATTTGATTTATGATCTTGTTGGGCTAAATACACTCAGATTCAAGTTAAAGTAAACAATACGGATAACAAATCAATAAAAAACAACCAAGTCGAGGAACACAAGACTTTTAACGTGGAAAACCCACGAGGATAAAAAATAACGGAATTTTTATCGGAGTCGATCCAAACTTTCACTAATCATAAAGTTAATGGAGTACACGTCAATCTTCTCCTCTATCACACGTAGAGGGCAACAAACATTAAGGCCACGACAAATCTTGACAAACAACATAATCTCACCAACACTAGGTGGAACTACAAGAGAAAAAACAAAAACACAACAAGCTCCTCCTCTAACACATATAGAGGGAATCAATACTCAACTCAACAATAAATAAGGTTGGAATGTCAATCTCACCCAAGTTAGATGACAAAAAAAAAAAAAAAAAACCACACTAGTCTTTCAGAACAGCTGGCTGAAATAAAAATCTTATGCTTTGTACTTAGTGAAGAACTCTCTGGATGGAATAGCATTGTAGGATGCTCTTGTGTCAATGACCCACTCAAACAAGTGATCAAACACATGCAAACATTCATCCTCACCAAAAGGAAGGAAAACCAATGTTTTATCACTTGGTGCTGTAATGGCGTTTTCCTTGTCATACTTTTGACTACACCCTTGTTTCTGCTCTCTTTTTCAAACTCGATAATTTCTCTCCATATGTCCCTCAGTGCCGTAATAATAACACTTGAGTCTTTCTCAAGATTTCCCACGACTCTTGACTCGATCATGATCCTTAGCAAACTTATCATTACTCCTCCCCCTGCTCTCTATGGCTGCTTGTGCATCATCCGAACCCATGGACTTTTTCATAGTTTCTTCATGCAACAATGCACTAGTTACTATACTCATTGATAGTTTATCCTCTGGGGCTGAATTGCTAACTGACACAACCAAAGTCTCTCAAGAATTCGATAAAGAACTCAACAGCAGCAAAGCCTGCAGCTCATCTTCAAGCTTCAACTTCATTGTGGACAATTGATTCACTAAGCCCTAAAATTCATTCAAATGCTCATTGATAGAAATATTGATCAACTTTCTCATCAGAAATGCTTTGTTCCCAGCTGTCTTACTTTCATACAAAGAAGCCAACTTCTTCTAGAGCTCTTCAACCGATGCCTCATTTACAACATAATGAAATATACTGGTGTGTAACTATTGCCTAATCGTGTCAATGGTCTTCCTATTTAACTTGTTTCAATCCGTATCTGACATCTCAGACGGTCGATTAATATTGTCTTCAACGGGTTCATACAGATCTCTACAAAATAAGAGATCTTCCATCATTGACTTCCAAATCAAATAATTTGACCCCATTGAGCTTTAACATTATACTCGAAGTACCTTCCATTTCAACTTCGCACCAAGCACCCACACAACCAAATCTGAGGCTCTAATACCACTTGTTGGGCTAAACACACTTAGATGCAAGTTGAAGTAGACAATGCGTATAGCAAATCAATAAAACACAATCAATCCGAGATACACGAGACTTTTAACGTGGAAAATCCACGAGAGTAAAAAATCACGAGACCTTTATCGGAATTCACCCAAACCACGGAATCAATACTCAACTCAACAACATGGGTGGAATGTCAATCCCACCCAAGTTAAATGGTAAACAAAGAAAAAACATCACATTAATTCTCAAAGACCAGTTGACAAAAATGTGATCGAAAATTGATCTTTTCGATTTCGGATCAACCTCAAACTTGGACACCTAGTACATAAATTCAAGCTCTATAACATATCCGAAAATTCTTATCATCGGACAAGATTTAATCCTCTAAATAGTCAACGGACTGAATCTATCCTGAGACACCAAAACAAAATTTGCTCCGACCTTCTACAAAAAATAATCCTGAAACTAACTTTCCCGACCTCGGAATGAGCTCAAACCAGTGGGAGAACGAAGCTAACGCATAGGACTATGAGTCACCAAAGTTTCGAATAAAACGGCGTTGTTTACTCCTTTAAACAACCTGCTGAAGTGCCTGAAGTGACAGTTCCGAATTTGATTTTTGTGTATGTGTGTTCTTGGTCCGTCTTGGTTTCACACTCCCTTACAGCTGCGGCTTTGATTCTTCTCATACAAGAAGAAGGAGATTGCAAGAAACTAGGGTAAATCATTTTGGGTTTGGTCTTGTAAAAGAAACCCATAATACATGGGCCAGACCCAACAGATCTCTTATGGCTATTTTTTCTGCTCAGCATTCATGCTGCTTCTGATATCATTTCAATATGTAACCGGTGCTCAAGGGGCTTGATACATCGCCGGCCGCAGTCACTTGTGCAGATAATTTTTCAATATTTGACCGATCCACTGATGGGCGTACTAATAGCCGATTATTGAGCTATAACTTCATAACTGTGCCATAGAAGAGGAGGTAAAACCTACGATTTTGCAGCTGCTCGATTGTGTTTTTCTTTTATGATGATACTGGTTTGCAATTTACATTGCGGTGAGCCTTGTTCCTGTGTGTCCGTGCATAGTGTAATCTACTCGTTACTTGTGAATTTAGTAGTATGACTTCAGCTTATATGGACTTCGAAAGTTCATAAAGTCTAGAAGCAAAGTCCTTTTCCATTTGAGTTATTGAGATAACGACTCTCATAGACTTCATGGTCTTGGTCGTGTTTCATTAATGTTAATTATATTCCTTGAGCTGCATAATGTTTTAAGATATCTTTCATGATAAGACAAGCAGCGACAGGAGACGACTTGGAAAATTCCAGTCAACTTTGAGAGCTTTGTCTGTCGAAGCACAGTAAGGTTGTATTTATTTTATTTGAGAGCAAATGTTTTGCATTTATTTCGTCGAGCTTTACATTTTTCTGCAAACAAATAGCTAAGCTTGTTCATAACTTTGTTATGTTGAGTGGAATCTTTTTTTATCAGAAATTTTTTCAATCACAAAAAGGAAACAATATAGGCAAGGACAATAAATAAGATAATCCTATCAAGAATAGGATTTGAGGATGACGATATGTATATAATACAACTTATGTTGTAAAGAGATTATTTTCTGATGATCTTGAAATGGTCAAATTTCAGATCATATAATTAAAAAAAGAGTTGTTTATCACATAATGTGAACAAAATTAAAACCTGTACATGAGCAAGGGAAACCAGGTGCTAACTCACTTATCAAATGTGGATTAGGACGAAGACTTGGGGCAGCTTCGCACAACTTCAAACGCGTGAGAAGGACTCGACTCAAGAGTAGACTCGGAAGCATCTATGTTTCTTTACGTAGAACTTCTGCCAAACTAGATGAGGATTTATGTGACATGGATGTTGTTTCAGGACCAATATGAGTATAAGCTTAGCTTGTTCCTCGATTTCCTTGTAGAGCACTATTGAGACTCGAGTTCCTTGTTCTTAGAACCATTGGAAAAGCTAGCATATCAGATACCGAATTCGAATATAAGAGAACCATCGGCAAAATGATACAAAATCATTCTTGAATGAGTCGGCTTACTATGTACTAGACTGAAACACGAACTACGAATTCAAAGCTTGCCGTGGCAAACTCAGATTCCCGATTGAAGCGATATTTTAAACCATTAAAATGTGCAATTGTGTTATCCTGTACGTTCAGTTTAACAATGCTGAGGATTTTTTCATAGACGGGGAAAGAATCTATATTCTAAGCTATTTCCAACTATTATCAGTTAGTGATTTAAGGGTTAGGTTATATGTAATTGGTTTATGTTAGTGGATTTGTATTCTTTGTTTCTGAATATTTGTTTTTTGTTCCAATTTTACAATGTAATTGGTTTACATTGTAACTCACATGTTTATACAAACTTAGTTTTCTGGTGCTTTGAAACTCTGGAAAGTTGTCGGAGAGGTTTGTATTGTAACCCAAGCTGAGGACTTGAAGTCCAGGTAGGAGAAAGACACGTTTCGAAAACAAACCATGCAATCCATAGTTTACCAGTTGAAGACTTCTCAGGGATGTCAAATCACCTATTATTTCTGGAAATGAGGATGACATGTTCACTTGGTTTAACCTCAGTACCTCCAAGACTGTGAGATTCTTAACTAAGGTCGCTAGGCTTGGATGTTGAAGCGTTAACAACTGAAAATCAGATAATGGTAAGATTAAGAGAAAGATCAAGGGAGATCAAGTTGGACAAAGTGGATACTTCTATTGGCATTTGGCCATAGAATCTGGACTGGGACAGGTTAAGATACTTCAAGGTCATAAGATGACCCGACTTAGACGGGATAGGTCAGTACCTGAAATTGTCTTCGTTGAGGTTGAGTGCTTGAAGATGGACAGCCTCAAGGAGGGTGCTGTTAGACCGCTAAGCTCATCGCACTCAACCCCATCCCATTTGCAGCAGTTGGTACTTACATTACCGGCTGATTTTTAGGATAGAGTCTTGGGATAAGCGAAACGATAGACACAGAGGGATGAATAGAAAAGCCTTGCTTGAAGTGTAGCAAAGCCAATCTCTCGGCATCGTGACACAGGATGGGGCAAGAAGGGACGGAGGCTACATAATAGATCATGAGGCATAGGAGGAACAAATGCGAATTCATTGTGTGTGTTTGATGATGAGTACCGAACAAATGCGAATTCATTGGAGGGCACTTACACAACAGCTTCTTTACATCTAGTATCATCGTCGGAAATCTCAGGATGGTTCAGTCTAAGAAGGCTTTTCTGCTTATTGGGAGATCTTGGAGTAATTCTTCTAGGCCTGCCCCTTCTGGCTGGCAATGCCACACTACCACCCGGTGAAATTGAAGCTCCTTTGATGTTCCGCCCTCCATCTTCTTGAAGTATTCCACAGCTTAGCATACCCGATCCAATTTCAAAATTACCGAGTCTAAAAGAATGAGGCACAATCAAAGTCTTCAGCGGATAAATCATAATGTCAGCTTACCTACCAAACATAAGAAACAGCGAACGACATCAGACTAGAAATGAGCTATAAGCTCCATGTTGGTCAAGCCTCCATGAAAGCCATATGATTGGAGGCAACCATAATGCCTAAGACCAACCTGTAAACTCTTACATTAAGTGAAGTCAAAATGACTTAGTTTTAGGGTTAATGGTTCAAATATCAGAAAGGGTACAACAAAAATGGTAATTGGCATAACGCATCCTAATGGAAAGGAAATGAAATTAAAAGGGTCTGCAGGTTTACTGTGAGGTAAAATGGGAAGAGTTCATCCCACTGCCAGATCATCCTTATTCCCTTGTCCTGGAAAAATATACGATGATTATGATGATTCTTTTGATAAGGTTATGCATCATACCGAATTCTCAACTCAACATATTGAGCAATACATCTCAACCCACCTGTAACAAAAATTGACCTCTTAAAAGCACATACAGAATGGCAAAGATGAAAGGCTAACTCATACAATTGAAACATATGTTCACAGAGATCTTCAGAATCATTTCCACAGTCCAGAAGTTCTCGATCCAACAGCATAACAACCATTCATAACATTCAACAATGCGTTTGATCAACCGTTTCAGACCAGTACAGACAACGAAAAGTCCCTACAATCATGGCTCAAACGGACCGTTATTGGTATCGAGCCATGAATCATCAACACAACAGAAAACTGGTAAACAGCATGCATTAACCAACCAACAAAATACATCAACACAAGTTACACAATAAAAACAATTCACAAACCCACTTCAATCCACCTCTCCAAAACTCACAATCAACAATCTAATCACAACAAAATCAAGCTGAACCAACGAATCCAAGACTGACCCAGTTCACCGACGATCTCAAACTCGGGTTTCGAGCAATACCCAGTTGCCAAAAAAAGCCCAAAATTGTCTTGGCAGTGTTGAACTCGATCAAAATTTATCCATTTTTTAAAACCCAAGTGAGAAATCAATGCCCTGTCTCTGTTGGACAAAAATGGCAACAAAAATGGCGGTTTTGTTGTAGTTTTTGTCGTATTGATCGATCAAAGGGGCGGAGATGATGCGGGGGGTTCGATGAGGGAAAAAATTGACGAAATTTGATGGAAATGGAGAGGAGGAGAAGGGTTTTGGACACAGGGAATTGAGGGGAGGTTGCAAAAGTGCAAGGGATTTAATTATTGATATTTATAAAAAATAAACCTAAATTATCAAATTTATAAAAAAATTATTCAAATCATAAGATATTTATAGAAAAACATTTGTCATCATTTTTTTTAAACTTAAATGATGAAAAATTATAAATTTATCCTTCTCTTCACTTTCCCACATTCCTAGAACATTATCTGCATCGTTGTGTTTATGCTTGTCTCAATTTCGAACTATGAAATACCTAAGTAACTAGAAAGTTATGGTGTTGAGCATACAAGATATAAATTATATCTCAATATGCGAATTTCAAAAAAAATAAGATGAAATTATTGAGGGGTTAGGGTTAGGGTTGGAAATGTGAGCTTGCGATGAGTCAAAGGTGAAAATTTCAAGAAAAAGTTAAGGTACATGTATATAAATTTTGAAAAGGAAACAACCAACAAAAAAAAACAAAGAATCGTTAGATTTGATAGGAGAAATAAAGGATGAACATTATTTTGTAAATACCTTTTGATTTGAATGGTTTATATATATAATGATTTGGTTGATTTTTTTTTATAAATATCAATTATTTCATCTGTTTATTTGTAAAAATCCAAAAAGTCATTTGTTTTGACAGGATAAATAGACAACGAAGGATATTTTGTAAACACCTCATGATTTTGGTGGATTTTTTTGTACATATGATGATTTGGTTTGGTTTTTTTTATAAATACCAATGATTTTAGCGGTTTATTTGTAAAAATCTCCAAGTTCATCAAACTGGTTAATTTTGATTTCTTAATTGTCTCCCATTATACCTTGCTCATCAGCAATCCTTTACAAGTTCAAGCGCTAAGCTACGTACAAAGTAATTCTCAAGGAATAGGAAAACCAAGAATATCCATTGTGTTACATATAATGGCAACAAGCTCATTTGGTTCTCTCCCTGCCAAGTTAAACACACGTTTATTCTTCTCTCCCCAGAGGTTATAGATCTTGGCAGCATGAACTCGTCTCCTCGTAGCTTGTCTCCATGACTTCCCAGCAAGAACCCTTGTGACCCAATCAAACCAATCAGCCCATGCCCTTGCATCAACACACAATCTCAACTTACAGCATATCTCCAAGGCAACCTTCTTTGAATAAGGACAGACACAAAAAAGATGAGCATGAGTTTCACGATCCTGGTTACACAGGACGCATACAGCATCATCAGCAAGATGGTGTTGGAAGAGCCATTCCTTAACTCTGAGCTTATTTTTCAAAGTGAGCCATGTAAAGAAACCATGCCTCATTCAAGCAATTTTTGGAAACTGCAAAAGGGGACAGATGATGGACAAGTATTTCATCCCTTACTCGTAAAAATGATCAAGCTGGCCTTTTATGAGGGATATAGAGTGAGCATCCCCTCGAGTGAAAATGATCAAATCATCAGCGAAGCAAAGCTACATAAGCTTCATCTTGCTACATTTAGGATGGAAGCCAAACTGCGTGTCATGATCATATGTGTTATAATCTATAACTCTATATTAAAAATCTAAATATGTGTTATAGTGTTTATATAATGATTTTCAGGTTCATCAACAACATTAAATTTACGATCCAATAATTAAAGAACTATATAATCATAAAATTTTTACATAAATCTGAAATTCATTCAATCAACTCAATAAACTTTATATAGCCTTCATCATGTGTATTGTGATTCTCCAAACAATCAATCAATATATCAATATATAATATAAATTCAGAGTGCACTCTCATGGTACGTCATCTAGCGGCATTAACGTCACTATACATACTCTATCCGTTTCATATTAATCGTAATGTTTTCTTATTTGATTAATCTCAAAAAAATTATAACATTTTCTCTTTTGATAACCTTTTAACATAAAAAAAATACCAAATCAATCTCATCTATTACACTACAACCACTATCTATTTTCACAAGTGTTATAGTAAACTTCACTACCATAAATTTTTTTTTTATCAAAATCCACATAAATTCAACACTCGCATAATTTCTCGTATCGGATCAAAATATTTTAATAAATATAGGACGGATGGAGTAAATTGATTAATTTTCACATAATTGTCAAAAAACAATAAATAACAATTAATTTGGGATTATCTTTTGTAATTTTATGCCTTCTACTCTTCTGTCTCTTTGTCTATCTCAACTATTCATAAATTTGGGAGGATCCTTTGAAATTCTTCAATGTCATTTGAAAAAATATATTTATTCTTTTGATGAAAAAATCATGCAAATAATTCAATAAAAAATTGTGACACTAATTGTGATAATGAAATCGCAACCAAATAAAACCATTTATGAAGGCATGAAGATAAAGAGACATGATAGCAGACAATGAATCTTCACTTTGGATGAGAAGTGATTAAATAGAGAACAATTAACAAATTAAGATATTTCAGGCCCTTACCGTTACCATTTGGTTGCTTTGCATATTGGTTGAAGTTCCAACCATGCATACTCATTTCAAACATATTCAGAACAAGTTCCTTTCATTTGATTCGGCCATTTGTTGGAATAGCTCTTCAAATATTGTAACGGGTGCATGAAAATGATTTGAGTTTGTGGAGAAACTTAATTACATGTGTTGAATGCAAAGGAAGCAATTTGGTTATTTGGAAAACCTAAACCACATCGGAGTTTTTGAAAAATGTCAGTGTCGTATAAAAACGATCATCCCATGCTCTTAAGCACATGTGCGCGCAATGGAATGGGTCTGGGCCAAGGTTTATAATATTTTTTGCGGGATTATAATATAATAATAAAAAAATATAAAATAATGATGAAATATAATCCTAATACGTAAATACGATCTTCAAACAAAAATATTATATTTATACCAAAATGACATCAATTTAATTTTGACATTTATTTTTCTTCATATCAATTTTTACTCCACCTAAATTAAATTAAATCATCCCTAATTGCTCATTAATTATTCACTAATTATCCACTTAAATTATTTTTCTCATTGAAAGCTTCTCACAAACACAAAGAAAAAATATTCCTTATCATGCAAGAGAAGAGATAGATAAGAGAAAAAAAAAGAAGAGTTTGAAGAAAAGATGAGAAACTAGGCATTAAAGCAATAACGATTCTTCTCCATTAAAGAGAAAGTGATCATTTTGATTACAAATTTTGTAAAAAATTATAGGTTTTGATTTAAATTTCAATTTTAATATATGTTAAAGTTTCATATGTCTAGTTTCTAGTGAATTTGATTAATCATGATTCGAAATTATAAATATTAAGATATAAATCAAAATGTAACAGATATATCACCTTATAAAAAACTGATTATAGGGATGACTTTATTGCTTGATATGAAATTACATAGTAGGATTTATAAGACAAGCCTTATACCATTGGAAAGATATGAAATAAGATAAAGTTGGGATTTGGAACTATATGGAGAGAGTTATAAACTAATTACTGAAATAAGATAAAGTTGTATGAAATAACATAAAATAAAAGTTTGAACTAATTAACTGCTATTATTGATAAGGTTTTACGATGAAAACTTTAATTGATTACAGATATTGTGGAGTGTAGTTTATGTTGAATTTTACGGAATAATTTTTGAAGTTGTATATAAGAAGTTATAGATTTAAATATCTCGAAAGATCATGTTGGATAGAATCTGGGATACCCATTCCAGAGATCGAGATGCTTGTTCTAGAGGTCGGGATGCCGTCTCAGAATCTTCATAACCAGGAATGATCGTTTTGACCCTAATACAACTTCAACTATTCACAAATACTTCTAATGATATTCAACATAGAAAATTAATGACATGCACTATCAAAAACAATATCAAAGACATGTTCAAAACTCGACATCACCTCGTAGTATCAATATGACGATTTTTAGAAAGTATTAACGAATGTGCTAAACTCCACAACGTGATTAATAATCCACAAAGAGTGTCTTAATATGCGTATCTTATTATATCATAGGATCTGGGCACGTTACTCATTGAAATATAAGAACAAGTTGAGCGTATGTGTGAGAAAATTATAATAATAAGATAACGTTTAGATGTATTGAATGTGCTGTGACGATGTATTTTATTATATCCGTGAATATAATATTATCCATTGGAATCTGTGAATATAGTCACCAAACATGATTGACATAATTCAATGGTTGCAATCTGCTGCGTGTTCAATATTGGGTGCTGCGAACTGATGACGCATGTTGAATATATTGATTGAATAGCGTGATAACATCTTGGAATGGTTAATATTCCATAAATATATAGTGTCTAATTGATTACTGTGTGATTGATTGTGGGACCATGTCGAGTGTTGTGGTTGTTAAAGTTACACCATGACTAAGCATGCTGTGTTATTAGAAGAGACTGGCAAGGGGGATACCTCAGAGTATTCACCTTGCATGTATGCAACGACATGGGAAAGTCATTCTAGTTTGTTGGGATACTCATTACGAGAGACTCAGGGCTTCAATTAGGGCTTTGACACCCTATTGGATAACTCGTACAATGAAAATGAAAAGCAAAAGAGTTCGACCTATGTTACAATGTGTGTACATTCTGGTTTTGTTATGCTCCCAGAATATTATTGGGACATTTAGTAAATGAGACACACGGGGATGGATATTTGGTTGATGGTAGGGAAAAAGAAATGCTTAGTACGGTTGTGTTCTGGATTGATAATTGTTTGATTACTTTGTATGTTTACATTAAATACTGTTTAGTTTGTCTCGTGTGCTATTTTCAGAGTGTTGGAATAAATGATCTAAGGGAATAAACTTTTCTCTTTTATATCTCTCCTATATCCACTAGGAAAGAGGCTGACACATTATTGAACTCCTATAACTTACGATAATTTTTCTTATTTCCTTTGTTTTCTCTTTTTTAGGTAATGAGTATGATGGTGGAAAGCATTAGTAACGAGGTTGCATCCATAAATAACTTGTATAGATTCCGTAAAATATTACTCCTCAGACTTGAGGAGGATTTGTTGAGATCAAATATTATGTGTAATGGACGTCTGTAAAATAAGTGAGCAAAACAGTTTGATCAATTGTTTCATATGTCTAAGCTAGGATAACTTGCTGGAACAGTATGCCACAATGTCGATAATGTCACGTGGTTTTCTTTGATAAAATACAGAAAAATTTGGGCGTTACAGCACCAATATCATTGAGCGCATGACCTTAACTTTTTACACGAACTTTGTTTAGTGTATGCATGTTTAGTATTTTGAGAAAAAATTTCTGTTTCTAGAAGTTGCTCTCGAAACACGGACTGGGTTATTCTGTGTCTTCTCGCACGACCGTGTGTGCTCATACTCTAAAATTTCATATCCAATGATACACGACCTAAAGTGGCATGTGCGTGAGGTGAAACGACAGTGCGTCCTCATGCCCCATTTTGTGCATTCGCTCGACGCATAGCTTGGCTTAGGCCATGTGCCTGTGGCATGATCGTGCGACTTTTCAGGCAATTTTTTTTTGTGTCCTTTCATCCAACAAATGCACACTTATGCATTTAAACACATTTTTTGGTCGATTTTCAATCATTCAACCCTTTTATATTCATCTTCAATCCTTCACAATTATATCTGCATTCATTCAAACACAAATCCAAAAGATTAATTGGCTTTCTTCGGTACAATAAAGCGAAATCCAATGCATTTGTTGAGTTCGCTTTTTATCAGTTTGTGAAGACTTAATCGTATCCTGAAGGGACATTTGTCTGTAATCCTAAGTGACAGAGATTGGAGGCAATTACTTCCTTAAAAAGAACAGTATCTGTAATTCTAAGTCGACATATTGAAGATCGGTGTTTTCGTTCATGTTCAAAGATCGAAGATAGATTTGAAGATTGCAAGTTATTTTGAAGATCGTTACATTTTTGGAGAACCTTTTGTACATTTTTGTTGTACTTGAAGTTTGTAGACATCTCAACACCATCTTGATATTGTTCGATTGTGTTGTATCAGGACCATGCTCAAGATATATAAGATTATAAATATTTATAGGTAAAATCCTTATTTGCCACTTTGGTTCATATCAAACAGTCGAATTAACAAATCCTCTCGTGTAATGCGCAGGTAACACACTAATTCCTGAAAAAAAAAAAACATGGATAAGAAGTTAGAAAATGGTTGCTAATTGTGTTTTTTTCCCCCTTCGAGGGACCTTAATTGACCTCACAAGAAAAGGCAAATCTTGGAGCAAATAACCAAAAAGCCAAGAGGGAGGCAGAAGTGGACCAAGTCACACAGGCTTCTCTCTTCCCCTTTTCTGTCTCCGTTTCAACCCCCGTTTTCACCTCTCAAAGGACCCCAAAAATCCCTATATGTGAGGAGAAACAAAAGGGTTCATCATCATCATCATCATCATCATCACTTAGTCACTCAGTCTTGACTTTTTGAGTGTAACAATTTCAACATCAGATTCATGTTCTTTGATTTGGAGCAGAAGGGTTGTTGGGTTCTTGTTTTGGCTATGTCGCTATGTGGATCAGTGCTGGGTTTGAAGTGAATCTTGTACCCTTTTGAGAAAAGTAAATGGTTTTGTTGGTTCATTGATTGCTTGATTCAATTTGATGGTGCTTGTAGCTGTAGCAGATGTACTTTCTGTATTTTCATGAGTTGGTTGTGAAATGGTGAAACGGGTTTTGGTTTTTTGATGAGGGTTTCTTAGGGTTGTTTCCTATTTGGGATTTTAGTGAATTTTGTGATGCCCCATTTGAGCTCTTTGGGTTGTCCTCTAATTCAGGTGATTCTTGTAGCTTTTTTATGAGATGTCTCATTTGGGTTTTGAGGGTTTGGTTGGAGGTGTCAGCAAATTTTTGTGTCAATCTCTTTGAGGGATTTGTGGGTTTTGTGTTCTTTTTCCTGCTCAAGAGCATTGCTGTGCAAAGTTTTGACCTTTGTGATGTTTGAGATGTGGGATTGTGTTGCTCTTCCACTTCTGAGTACTTCATTGAATAGCAGGTTGTAGAGCACTATAGCTTGGCTTTCTATGTGTCCTTTGATTGATAATAAAGGGCTTGATGAATGTAATGGTTTTGGCATTGCGTACTCGTTTTATATGATAGTGTATTCATAATGTAGGTTTTGAAATCGCTGGTATTTAGGGAAGATGGAATCTGGGGCCGGGTTTTATACGGCAGATGAGTTTCATTTGGATGCAAAATGGTTGATTGATCCGAATCAGCTCTTTGTTGGACCAAAGATCGGGGAAGGAGCTCATTCAAAAGTGTATGAAGGAAAGTAAGTCGACACATTGTTCTCTTTTTCTAATGTTGTCGTGCCTCATCTGTTGAATGGTTTTTCTTGCTGGCTTCCTGTGGAACAACCTTGAACATAATGAATTTAACTTTCTTGCATGGATATGCTTATTCTAGTCATGGTTCCTTTTGTGGCATGTATTCAGTAATCAGTGTGCATTTTGTACACCATTGAAGCATAAAATCTACTACATATCACAATCGAGCAGCTTCCATGTCTTCATTATATTAATATCCAAGGATAACCTTTAATTTAGCTGTGTTTGCTACAATGTGCTCTTACAGGTTTAGGAATCAGATTGTTGCAATTAAGGTTGTCAATGTTGGGGAAACCCCTGAAGAGATTGCCAAACGACAGGCTCGATTTGCTAGAGAAGTTACTATGGTGTCTAGAGTTCAACACAGAAACTTGGTCAAGGTTCCCCTTACATCAATGTCTCATCCAGGCATCTTTTGTTAATGGTTTCCATATTTCAGGAAGTTATTTTGCTTGGTGCATGAACTATTATGCAACAAAGTGAAGTTAATTTGGTTGTTCTCTTGAACAGTTTATCGGTGCTTGTAAGGAACCCGTGACAGTGATTGTGACTGAACTTTTGCTGGGTGGAACACTGAGGAAATACTTGATGAGCATGAGGCCAAGGTGTTTGGAAAGACAAATTGCTATGGAGTATGCCCTTGATATTGCTCGTGCAATGGAGTGCTTGCATGCTCATGGTATCATACATCGGGATTTAAAGCCTGGTACGTTCTGTATTTTCAGGATGCTTCCAAGATCATTATTCATGAACATAGTTAGAGTTAAAGCAGGATCTACTATATCCCCCCTAACCTTAATTAGTTTGAAGAGAGTTTTCAACCACACATTTTAGCAATCATACAAGAAGCGGAATGTGAGGGGCATAGGGATCCTATTGGTCGGGAAATTTCACATACATGGAGGCATGTTAACCAAATGTTATATCCCTTTATTGGTTAGGGATTCTACTCAATGGATCAACATTATTTTTAACAAATTCACCCTCTCGTTGCAATTTTTTTTCCTTTTTTTTTTGAAAAAAATATTAGAGTCTTGGCGCAAGTTAAAAAATTAAAGCGGGAAAGATGCTTTAGAAAACCAGTCATCATCTGTAGTGTTCACTTTCTGTACTTTGTTACACGCTTACATTATGGAGAAATTTTCATCATTATGTGTTTGTTTTCACCAGAGTAAAGTTTCCTGAATTTGGAGCAACTGATGAATGCACGTTTTCAAGGTTCTCTAAGATTAAAGGTGGCCTGAATTTAGGAAAAATTTGATCTCTGTGCATTTTGCAGATAACTTGCTTTTGACAGAAGATCACAAAACAGTCAAGCTAGCTGATTTTGGATTAGCAAGAGAAGAATCATTAACGGAAATGATGACTGCTGAAACAGGAACATATCGGTGGATGGCTCCTGAGGTGCATCCCGTTTACTCTATACCTAGAGAACCTCTACCACGTCCACACACCACTTAAAAGGAGTAAGAAAGGTGTGAGTCTTGGTATTCATATTGTATAATCGTATCTTTCTTTTGTTCAGCTGTACAGCACGGTAACATTGAGGCAGGGCGAGAAGAAGCATTACAACCACAAGGTAGATGTCTACAGCTTCGCTATCGTGCTGTGGGAGTTGCTGCACAACAAGTTACCATTCGAAGGCATGTCTAACTTGCAAGCTGCATATGCTGCTGCCTTCAAGGTAGACTTGTTATGTCTTGCATCAAAGTATATCCCTACTCTCCAAACCCTCTCCATTGACAAGATTGCCTGAGTTGTTGTTGTGTTGCTCGTAGGTATTGTTTTGCTCTGGACAATTCGTCTGCTTTTAATGTTACCAGTGTGTTGATGTTTGTGCTTTGTTGTGTGAAGAGTGTTAGGCCAAGTGCTGAAGACCTTCCAGAGGAGTTGGCGACAATCTTAACCTCGTGCTGGAATGAAGACCCTAATGCTCGTCCGAACTTCACCCAGATAATCCAGATGATCCTTCGCTATCTTTCCACGGTCGCACCACCAGAGCCCATGATCCCTTCGACGGTTTTCTCCACCGAGAACAAGGTCCTTCCGCCCGAGTCTCCAGGAACAAGCTCGTTGATGGCCGCACGAGATGACACGGAAATGGATGACAAACCTAGTAGTTTTCTCTTTTGCTTCAGGCGATGTTACTAGGCCAAATTGATGAGAAACTGCAACTTTTTGAATTGAGATAAAGCGAAAGCTGTACGTTAATGGGAGCTAAGTCTACTGTAAATGTTGCATAGAAATGGGAATGGGTTCACGTTCCAACCCGATGCTTCTTTCATCCTATCTGATTCATTTTCCACTTCGTCGAATATATGAGATTTGAGTTCTGTCGCCTGTGATGCTTCGGAATCTATGGCAAGAAAGGGCCCAACGGTTCGTTGGTACTGCTGGCAGCCTTTCCATTCTCCAACACCACCGCGTGTGTTTAGAATGAAGAGTCTCAACAGGGTAGTCTTGTCCATCCGATGAGACTTCATGCAAACACGACAAGAAACATTTTATCGTGTACACCTTAAAATGAAATGAATTGTATTTAGAAACTCAGTACACAACGAGAGCACGCTAGCTATGATCATCACACTGATTTACATGATTAAACCTCCTAGAAGACATCTTGTCAAACAACTTCCTCAGGCTATTCTTGCTCTCTCTTCTCCTCCAAACAACTCTTCTCACATCATCATCATCGTCACTTGTAAATAATCCATGAAACTCATGATCCAACACAAGGCCCCTCTCCAATCTCTTAGACACCGCGACGATCTCATACGTGTCCCATAACGACTGATCGAAGTCCCAAAGCCGTCCTCGTTCCTTAGCCGCCGCCCTCTTGATCGCCTCGAGCTTGAACCGTGATGGTTTCGGCTCAAAACTTATCCTTCTCAAGTCGAACTCGTTACCTGTCGGCCTCGAGCTTGCGCCGGAGACGTGGCTTAGCCATGCTTGAGCCACTGCCTTGAGGATCTCCATGTCTTGTACATGGTTATCTTTATGAGGATTAATATGCTTCTTCCTCTTCTTCATTGTGCATAGGTGTTTATTTGCGTTTGATATTTGTTTGCGGAAAATGTGAGAAATGGGGCCCATATGAGTGTATAGATGATTGGCTCACATTTGTTTGTGGTGTGAGTTGAGATGGGGGCTGTTTGTCTTGCCTAGGCTTATATTTCCACCTTTTTTTATATATTATTGTTTTGGATGATTAATTGTGGCTAGGAATGGGAGAAAATATTGATTGGAGTGAACAGGCTTTTCTCTTGAACAAATTATCACTTACTAGATGTTACA
Source organism: Drosera capensis (assembly GCA_001925005.1). NCBI lineage: Eukaryota > Viridiplantae > Streptophyta > Magnoliopsida > Caryophyllales > Droseraceae > Drosera > Drosera capensis. The sequence continues at coordinate 24,031 of LIEC01007548.1, forward strand.
ATAGTCCATGTGACTGTGGCATTGAGATGTACTCCTCACGCTTAATATATATATATATATATATTTAATAGTATTCAATATTTATTTTTTAGGAGTTTTTTTTTTTTTTGAATGATACGATAAAATTATGACGCTAGCATGAGATCGAAGTACACGATGTAAACTATTTTTAATGTTTTAAGATAATTTTATGAAAATGATATTTAATCATTATAAAACACGAATTAAAGTTTGCATCGAAATATGCTCACAGTCAAACTGTTACATCTATATCGAGACGAAGAAAAATTTTTATACAGTGTTATTTTTTCTTTTTCTTCTTTTTTGTTTTTTTTGAGAAAATTATCAACTAATATGGGACGGGGGAGTAGTAATTGGTGAATTTATTTGGTCAAAGAGTTTATTGAATTTAATTATAATATTTTTTGTCTGTTTGTCTCAATATAAATGTAACATTTTTAATCTTTCCTTATTTAATAATGAATTAATATTAATATAATCAAATTATTTCATCATCTTTTTCTTTCTTTCTCTTAAATCCCATTTATAATCCATTACTTGTAAAAAAATATTCTTTTTTCATCAAATTTTATATAAATTTAACACAAACATAAAATCTGTATCGGATTAAATGATTGTAATAAAATTAGAACGGAGATAATATGAAAAAAAACCATCAAAGATTCACGCAATAAGAAATGAAAGAAATAAGCGTAGGAGCATGTTTTAGGTCGCCCCCTTTTTTCTTTTTTTTTTTGAGGTCTGCTTTGATAAGCAATAGTACTACTTTTTCTTTCAATCATAGGGATTTATTTCCCGATAATATCACAACCATATATATTTATGAAGAGCAATGAGAAAAGTCAAGTACAATATAATGTTATTTTGGAGTTAGTAAAATTATTGAGTGGTCCAATTTTTCTGCCGTAGATGTCAATTTTATTTAGCATATCTAATACGTAAGTAAACAAAATAAAGATCACCAAGATAGTGGTGTTATTCGTTATTTGAAGACCCTGGTCCATTTTTGGATCGAGCTTGAAAGGACCGATGAGGGAGGAGGGTAAAAGTTCTCTAAGTTTTTTTTTTTTCTTCTTTCATAAGATTCGAATTTGAAAATTATTTAAGAAACCAAACTCACGATCATTTGTACCAAAAGGTGTTAGACCAAGTAGATTATTTTCAACACTATTTATCCAAACTCGAACGAGCATTGTTATAGTGTCACTCTACGTTGATAGTTCGATCGGTCAAGTGTCATATGACTATTCATTCTCCGAAACAAGTCATCGTAAACAATGAATCTATCGAAGTACCGCGTACAAAGATCATGTGACAAACTACTTTCGGCCAAGAAACCTACTCATTGGCTAATACTTGAAATCTCAATTGATGAGTTCAAAAGCTACCAAACTTTACTATGAAAGTAAAGAAGCTAGTCAACATGTCTTACCATGAGGGGTACTTTCGTACAATCAAAGACCTTTTGTGCAAAGGGTATGCTTGAAGGGAATCCCTTGTATATTTGGCCCCCCTTGATGATAGTGGCTATTAGAGTAAAATTGTACTTCAAAAAGGGGGTCTTGTTTGCTATGTTTAAAGCACATTGCAGTATAGAGTTGTTTGAAGAGGGGCTTTGCTTTGCTTATGACTTTATAGGTATCCCATTAGTATGTGTTGTACAAGGTCCCGAAGATAAAAGGTTTTTCCCTTTTATTGCATCATGTGAAGGTATTCTAGTGATATTGCGGATGCATATTAGATAAGTATCCCGATAAATCTTTATTGTTTCATAAAAACTGATTGATTAATATTTTTACAGCGTGTTCCAAAAAATCACGTAGTTGAGCATGCTTTGACTACATCAATCTTGAAATGGTTTTATTGAGTTATCAGTTATTATTGTCTGTCAAACTATTATCATATGAGATCACAGACCGTTATCATATCAGATCACAATAAACTACGTGGGTCTACGGAGTGGCGACAAGCCGGGCCATGACAGCTTTCCTATATATATATAACAGCCATTGTCATAGATAGTTCATAGTCTCATACTTTCTCCCCTGCACTCTGTCCAACTTTTTCGCTCTTTTCAAGCCAAAGGCTTTCTGATATTGTTGTAAGCACATAGATCCCATTTCTGCAGAGAATGCAAAACACCACAATCGCCATTCTCTATCCCATTATGGCAACATCCGTCTTACTCAGACAAAACTGGTGGGATTTTCCCTCAGTTCATCGATGCACGGGAGGATGCTACATAGTCTTCGCACCAGCCTATACATTGGTCGGCAACATCCTCTGGAAATCGGCAGTGCTGGAGCTGGAAGACTTGAGATGACCGATAAGTCGTGATCATCATCATATATGTACGGAGTTCTCCATCCATATATGCAAGGGGAATTAAGCGCATCTGGTCCGATTTCTTATGAAATTATATAGGCTATAAGTTTAACATATGATTGCTGGTGTCTATTTGCTGAATAGCTCATGTGTTTGCAGGTGTATGCTGATTACATTTACATCAGTTTGCGCCACTGTTTATACTACTTTTTCTTTGTTGTAGCATTGATGTAGTTAGATGGCTTATTTAGCAGGTCTCCTCAAAGTTTCATACAAAATGCGATATCGTTTTATAGATGCTACAATTAACATAGCTCATGCTGTAAAAATCAACCAACAGAACGAACTGAATGATAGCTACCAAGGCAAAGAGCTCCAATAGAAAGTCGAAACGCAAACTCAGGTTTCGTGATCTGTGATGCCTTATCCTACTGATGAAGTTGAAAAGCTGGAATAGCTTTAGTTGGCTAGATTGCACCCTTGTGCAAGCTTGTAAGATTTTGATCTTAAAAGTGTCGCTAGATACAATCTAACGACTGTCATATGTTCGGAAACCCCCTTTTCTTGGTTCTGTTCCTAAGAATAAACACGGCGAAACCTAAAAGGAAAAGACGGCAGTAAAAATCCATAGAATGCTCATCCATACACAAGTGAGGTATCCAATCCACAACCTGAAAATCGCCGTGGATTCCCGCATCGTAGAACCTGTCAAGACGTTCATAGACAGGAGACAGACATGGAAAAGTTGAACCGATATATAGATATATCTTTTTATCTATATCTTTTTATAACAATCTTCTTTCTCACAAGCCTATCCTTGGACGCCCTCCCCGTATCTTACGGTTAGTAAGGACCCGTATCTCTATTCATCGCCCAAGCTATCCTCACTTGTAAGCTTTACATGTTCAAGACATCCATTAACGGGAAAAGGCCAAGTGTAATATGCTCATGAACCATCGTTTATCGACGAATCACTTGATGGTTTATAAGGAAAAATTCGCAGAAATGAGCATGATTAGCATTCTCCCTGATATCACTACAATGCGCCTCAAGTCAAATTCAACCGCGTGAATTCCTCATGTAACCACAGGACTATACTAACATGCTCATCTATAGAACAAGAAGATCAGGGAGAGTCACCACCACAGTTAGCCAGTAGAACAACCCACACGATTGTCAACAGAAGATAAGAGAGATCACGCATCAAGGCATGGTTAATGAGATATATCTGTGAGCGAGAGAAGTAAATAGTACATGAATAGCAAGGAATCAGGCATAGAAACGATAAACAAGCTGAGAATGCAGCATGGTTAATGAGTTAAATCATGTAGTCCAAGCGACTGAGCAGAAGCATCGAGACGGGAAGCAAGACTAACACCAACCAGGTTCACTATTGAGAGCAACAACAAAGCAAAGAAACACAAATGAGTATCACGAAGCCATCCCAGTTGAAGAGCGCAAATAACATTCAATCATCCAAATAATACAACTCAGCATAAGATTAATCGTAGCATGACAAAAGAAATCCATGGAATGTATGACACAAAGTTCAGCCAACCATGTAACAAAACACAGCTTGAATTGCACAAATTCGATAACCAAGTTCAACAACCAGGTTCACTATTAAGAGCAACAACAAAGCAAAGGAACACAAATGAATAACACGAAGCCATCCAGTTGAAGAAGGCAAATAACATTCAGTCATCCAAATAAAACATCTCAGCATAAGAATAATTGAAGCATGACAAAGGACAGAGAAATCCACAGAATGTATGACACAAAGTTCAGTAACAAAATGCAGCTTGAATTGCACAAATTAGACAAAAATAACAAGATGTTGCATGGAGCCTGACTACTGGATAATGGTTTGAATCACACCGGCTCCTACAGTCTTCCCTCCTTCCCTAATGGCGAATCTCATCCCTTGCTCACAAGCTACAGGCGAAATCAGCTCCACCGTCATCTTGACCCGATCCCCAGGCATAACCATCTTGGACTCCTCATCCTTGTCGTTCATGATCTGGGTGACCTTTCCCGTCACGTCGGTAGTCCTCATAAAGAACTGAGGCCTATACCCGGCAAAGAACGGGGAATGCCTCCCACCCTCCTCCTTCTTCAGCACATAAACAAGCGCCTCGAACTTGGTATGCGGGGTAATAGTCCCGGGCTTCGCCAACACCATCCCCCTCTGAATATCCTCCTTCAGAATCCCCCTCAACAACAACCCCACATTATCCCCCGCCATCGCGTCATCCAGAATCTTCTGAAACATCTCGACGCCAGTGACCGTCGTGTTCCTAGTCTCCCTAAGCCCGACAATATCAACATTATCCCCAATCTTCACCGTCCCCCTTTCGACCCTCCCGGTGGCAACAGTCCCACGACCAGTGATCGAAAACACATCCTCGACCGCCATCAAGAAAGGTAAATCCGTCTGCCTCACAGGTATCGGAATATAACTATCCACCTTATCCATCAACTCATATATCTTATCAACCCACTCATTCTCCCCTCTTTTAATCCCTGGATTCGCCATCAG
>LIEC01007549.1:0-14215 GCA_001925005.1 Drosera capensis
AAGGCGGACCAGAAGGAGACTCAGTTTCCGTTCCATAAATTGATAAAAAAGAAGAATTATCTCTTTTCTCTTTTGGATTTGGGTCTTGCAAATTCGAATTAGATTTGTCGCGCCAAGGTCTCAGACGGAAAGGAGATACTATCTTTATAGACAGATCTTCTGTTAACCACCCTTTAGGCAAGTCAATTTGTGAATATTCAGAACCAGTCGGAGTGCATCGAATATGTAATTCGTTGTTCAACTCCTCTAAATCTTCAACCAATTCAGACGATTGGCCTAATGATCGACGAATCACGTCTTTGATCGTTATCAAGAAAGGGAGGTATACATTCTTTCTAAGAAAGGACTGTATTAGTAAGATGCAATTCTTCGAGGGGTCATTCAAAATCAGGAGATACACGATTCTCAGAATTGGTATATCTTCTAGTCTGCTATCTATAGACTGCATAGCTCTAGAAATAGAATCGGATCTCTTTCTCTTTTTCCCCGGATCTTTCTCCTGCTCTTTTTCTTCCATCCCTATCTTTTTTTTTTCATATTTGATTTCTTTTTCTGGAGCATCTAAAAGTTTAAATCTTCTATCTTTTTTTTTTTTTTGAAACAATCTATAATAGATAGGTTTAATAAATAATTGCAAATATTTTATTGATTTCAAATATTTCAATACCCCCTTCAATGCCCCCATCCGTCTTGTATTCTCTCCCTTGTTATTGCCTGTTGCAAAATGCAATCAGCAAAACAGCCCACTCACTTAATAGGACTGTGTCATGAATATTTGAAGCATACAAAGAAATGTTCCGTGTTTTGTTTTCATATCAATATCTACATTTTAGTGAGTTCTGCTGACGGGTTCATTGACTATGCGACTCTCAAACTTTGCAGCGATTAGTTACTGAAGGTTTGTTACCCGAGAAAGTCAAATGCTTCGATGGAGTGTTCTATAACTACTTCAGCATAGGTAAACTTACATCTTTTATTTGATGATTTGATCATCTGTTGTGTAATACAACTTTCTCCATCTACCCCGCAGTTGAACTGGTCATTATCTTTCACTTCTCATCTTACAACATGAGCTGAATAGTTATCCAGATCTCATTTTGTCATTTTCGTTTATATCATGCCCAATATCCTTGACAGGGATGGATGCACAGGTGGCATATGGCTTCCATCACTTGCGCAATGAGAAGCCTTACCTTGCTCAGGGTCCAACTGCTAATAAGGTCTGATTATGTTCCTTCTTCAAATGTTCTGCACTCTCTCGAATGTGCCAGGGAACTAGCTCACATCGTCTTGTCAAATGTGCCATGTTCCTTGAACTAATGATCTTTCAGTCTCGGATCCATTTTTATATATTCTTCATGTGAATGATGTGACACAAATGGAACATCACCAAGCTATTTTGAATTTGAACTACTAATATTTCCTTTTGACTTTTTCTTAATAATGTAGCAACGGAACAGGGTTTTTTTCAATTACGGTTTTTTTCATATAGTTTTTCATATACTTTCCCCTCAAGCTTGAGACACACGACTTTGTGTTGTGATGTCCTAACAATGCTTCCAATCTAAAGTCAGAGTCTCTGGTCATTAGGCTCACTTACTAGCTTAGTCTTGTTCTCATTATTTTGAATCATACAAATCAACGTTGTTGCTCATGCTATTGCAGATAATATACTCTGGATATAGCTGCTCGCAGGGCTGGTTCATCGCTCCTTGTGCTACCCATCCTGGTTTGAGGTTCGATTTTCCCTTTTATTTTCTGTCACCAATCTACTTTGTTATGTTATGCTTTAGTTGGGACAATATATGCTTGAGTAATGTTAGATGCCTGCATCTGCGGTTAGATTGGTTAGTTTTCGCACTGGTTGATTTATCTGTGACACACCTTGTTTGAGAGCTTGAGATATATTGAAAAATGTGTATTGAAGCTGGATTTATTAAAAGAAATTCCTTTAAAGTATTCTCTCCGATAAGACATGCAACATTTTTCTTTTTGGGTTATCTTAATTTACTTGTAACTTTTCCTCTTTTAGCCTATAACATAATCACATAAATTATATTTTGTTGTAGTACATACATCATCTTCTCTCACAATAACTCCACTACCCTTAAAAAATATTTTTTCTTTGTCAAATTGCACAAATATTCAACGCACGCATAAATTTTTGTATCGGATCAAACGGTTAGCGTGTATTATGGGACGGAAGAAGTATTTTAAAAATCTCCTAGTATGTTAATCTCGTTGAATTATTAAACTATTATATATTATAGGCTGAGTAATAAATGGACTATTCCTGTAGTCCCTTTCCTGTTTATTGTGATTTCATGGCTTTCATGTTGTTCATCTGTAGGCTGAGATTGCAATTACTGCTTTGAAATCTGAATTTCTCTTCTTTGCAGGGGGTTGAGGAACATCTTGAGAATATATATCAAGAGAAACGATTCTGCTGATTGGGAACAGATTCCTGTACCTCAGAAGTAAGTTTTGCTTGTCTTCCATCATTGTCATCACATGGAAACCTTCCTCCTCCTCCTCCTTATTTTATTTTATTTTATTGTTTGGTGGGGGTGTGGGTAGGTGCGTGGAGGTGGGGATTGTTTTGTCGTTGGAATGCTACGTCTTTTCGACTGTAATATAGCTGCATCCAGCATTTAGCTTCTATCATGGTGGTTAATGTTTACGTCTTACAGTAAACAACAATATTTTGGGGTAGACAGATACATTGGTTGCTTTGTAGCTTAGAAAAATCGAAAATATGAAGCTTAATGAATTGTTCATGCTTCCAGGGGCGCTTAAACATTTAACCAAACAGAACTATATTGGCTGCATGTTTTACTTTTAGGAAGTATCGGGGAATCATTGTCTCTTCGTCCTGTCTTCATTTCCCATGTATTCATGCCTGCTTACAGATTGTGTTGATCTTTTTCCCCCCTCTGCAGTATAAGGTCATTAGTTTGTTTGAATCTTCAAAATTATGCTAGTGGGAGACATCCATGGGGAACCCTCAGTCCAGAGTATCTAGAAAAGGTAGCACACTTCTTGAGTTCTTTCTAGTCTCTTGCTATATTACATTTCAATCACAAGTAATGGTTGTTGCTGTTTATTGTATATTGTATGGCTGAGATTTTTTTATAGAAGCTTAACATGATATTGGTTATTCCAGCGAGGTTTTGTGGAGGCACATGCAGATGATGGTCTTATCGAAATTTTCGGCCTAAAGCATGGATGGCATGCTTCACTTGTCTTGGGTGATCTGATCAGCGCCAAACACATAGCTCAGGTCGGTACTTGCGATATACCTCTTTTACTACACGATAAGGTAATTGCAGGGCTTGGTCTTTTGTGAACTTGAGTCATCTTTATTCAGGCTGCTGCAATTCGGTTTGAAGCTAGAGGAGAGAACTGGGGACAATCATTCATGCAGATGGACGGTGAGCCATGGAAACAGCCGCTGGACCAAGAGTACTCAACTTTCGTCGAGATCACTAGGATACAGCACCGATCACTGATGATCAATGGGGAGTAGCGAATCCTTCTTATCCCTAATGGCTAGTTTGTCTGAGTTATTTTTGAAAATTTGTAGATTTCTTGTTTGATTGTAGAGCGATGGCGTCAATCTAGGTTTATGTAAATTAGGCATCATCCAACTGTTGCTTAGACGCGCGTAAGTTGTAAGTTCAATACTAGTGAATGTAGCTTTCTTCCAGTTAGTTGCCCCCTCGCGTGGATTTTGTACTTGAACTGGGTAAATGAATATCCTCTTTTTCCGCCGTTGAAGATTAAAAGAGCTGCAGCTTGAACTTGATTGAGGCAATCCGAATACTTGTTTCGAGTAATCTTTCATTCACTTGTTTCGAGAGTAGACAACCATGGTGAACAACCAATGCCTATGCCCAACCAGGAAAGAAAGAGTTACATGGTCGCTGTCATATCGATACCGATTACTACCCTTTTGCGTACAAAAACCGCAAATCTCAATGCAACAGGACTACCACGAAAACGATCAATTAAACCCTAAAGAAGAGATAAGAGAACGATAAAGTGAACAAGAACATAGCACATGGTTGTAAAGTTAGATAATGAAAGGATCATCACAATCAAATCAAAGATGAATTCGACCATTCAGCTAACAGGCATCAAGTTCTTAAGCTACATAGGCGTAGGACACTGATGGTATCGGCCTATCAAATCCCACGAGCAAGATTTCCTCGACCGTGAGGAACAACACCAACCCATATCCCCTCCAACGACAATGGTCTCTCGGTGAAGAACAATGAAACAGAAAAAAAAAAAAAACTCCAACGATATCAAGAAACATGAGCCTCCAGACATGTAGGTTCCTGGAGCAAACAGCACTATGCATCTCCAAGATCACCTCGTTGACGATCAAGAACAACTTATATCATATATACAACTCTAATTAGCACAAAAAAAATCCGAGCACATCATATAACAACGTGGTTCACACAACTTTCACATGATAACGTGGACATACCGAAAATAGATTACATTTTCACAATTAGCTTAAGCATACAAACACCCAAATCAATTCCTCAAGTCCATAACAGTTTCCTTCTTATTAATCTTAAAGACATGAAATCAGAACGTAGGCACAATCCCAAACCCGCCGTGATCCATCAAGTAACCACCAACACCGCCACCAAACATCATCTCATCGCCATCACCGTCGATCTCCATCCTCTTAGCGAACCGCCCCTTCACTCTCGGCCTAGTCTCGGCATATGCCTTCCTAGAGGCATACCGGATCGTCTTCTCAAACTTCCTGGTCTTCCTCTTCTCCCTATACCTCATCACCCTCGCCTCCCTCTCCACCCTCGTCAACACCACCGGAGCAGCCTCAGCACTGCCGCTGCCGCCCGGCTTTGAGTACCCATAACTCGACACCTCCGAGACCGAGTTCACATTATTTCCATCAGGCACAACTCCAACATCAGACGAACAAACCTGAAGCAATACAAAACCACATAAAATCTCACAATTCACATACGGTTGAGAACACAAAACCCAATCGAGAATTCACAACGAATTGAATCTAGATCATAGATAAGTCCACTGATGGTCAATAGGCTTTGAATTTGAACTCCATAGATCTAACATGATTGTAGAGCTCGATACACTAGACGATGCAATCACTTGACACTAAACAAAATTACACATCTATGTTTCAAGCCCAAAAGAAGGATTCACATTAGAAGACTTATTTCCAATACAAAACTCACGAGATATTGGTTACTACGCCAGGGACGTTTTCAGAACATCTCATCACAAAATATGTGACATTGAATTTTCCAGAGAAGCCTAATTGACAATACAAAACTTACAATATAAATGTCAGAGGTCATGAATTCGAATTCTTACTGCCCATTTGTTTGTTAGACTAGTGCATTTGACTGAGAGAACCCAAACAGAGGAATCCTGACCCTGATCAGACCTGAATAACAAACTCGCATCAGCCACCTAGAAACTAATCAATCCATCCCATGATTTAGGAGTATGTAATATTTTGCTGTTTACCTCCTACCCAACATATATGAAACAAAGACTACCAAAAGTCACCTTTTCGGAAACTGTTCTACCATCTCTTTTCACAGGCATCTAATTTTGTGCACACAAAATTAAGATCAAACAAATACTACCTCCTACCTCGAAGGGAAGGCTTGTTTATTTAGATCATATTAAAATATAATTAATATATTATATAATAATTTTTTAATAAAAGAAATCCTAAACAATCATATGCTATAATAGATTCTCAAAAAAAAAAAATACTTTTCCCCGTCAAACTCCACCCAAATTAAAAACACACATGACTCCACGTGAGTGTAACCGTTTGCCTACGTTTTGAATTTTAAACGGAGGGAGTACTATCAATGGCACGTATCAAATGAAACAGATACAACATAATCGAAAACTCTCACGCTTTGAGTGATGCAGGTAGATCCGAAGTTGAGTGTCGGAGCCCCACCCATCTTCGGTTTCATCACACCGAAATCAAAACCCTTAACCTTGTTCTTATCACCACCCTCCTGGTATCCTCCATGGTAGTTCACCTCGAAATAATCAAGATTACTACCAAAAGTGGGGACCACCCCATCACCACCACCACCACCACCAGGATTGACCTCTGGCCTTGGTGGCGGCGGCTTGACATCAAGCGTCGGAGCCGCCACAAACCCGAAATCGAGCAACGGATCAACATCAGAAAACAACCCCGCCCCCACCTCCTTCATCAACCACTCATCCTCCTCCTCATCCGTCTTGACAATAATAGCACCGGTCTGGTGTTGATTCTCGGTCCCTTCAATCGGGACCCGCTCGTGGCGCCTAGCGAGCGGGTTGGCCTCGTGGATGTCGCGATCGCAGGTCAGACAGAGGGAGGCGGCGTCGGCCTTGCAGGTGACGGCGGCGGGGGAGGCTTCGCAAACGTCGCAAAGGCGGAGCCTGTCGTGGCGGGAGGCAAGCGGATTGGCGCCGTGGATCTTGGCGTCGCAGGGGGGGCAGAGGAAGGCCGTGTCGGCGGGGCAGAAAAGGATGGCGGCCGAGGAGCCACAGGCGTCGCAGGGCTTCATGGTGGTGAAAGAGGAGATGGTGTTGGTTTGGTGTCCAGTTTTGGGGTTCGGTTGGTTGTGGTTGAGGAACTGGGAAACTGTTTGTGGGGATTCAATGCAACCAAATTGATATAGGAGTAAGCGAATAGGATTGAATGTAAAAATAATAACTAATTGTATGTTATAAAGTTGGTTTATAAAGTTCATTTAGTGAAGTTCATAAAAACTGTTATAAATGATATTAATTTTTTAGAAAATCTTCGATACATATGATCATTTATCAATATGAATCAGAGCTATCAAAGTTATAATTATTTCAACTTTTTAATCTTTGAAATTAAATTTTTTAAAATTAAACATTTGAAAATAATTCATAAATGTCCAACCTTATTGTCACTAACTTAAGTGCCATCAATGAACCCCGAATTTTATAAACATAATGCACACCAATTAGTGACAATATCTATGAGCATACTTAACAATTATCGATGATTTGTATGATATTTTCATGAGTGTCTTAAGTTATTTTAATTAAAGACATTTTAGCCTTGCTTTCTTCGGCATATACTAGGTATGACTTGTGTATAGTTGTTGTAGCTTACATTGTATTGCAACATATGTGATAAGTACTATGAAAACAATTACTTATAAGCATTCGGTTTTTTCGACCTGATAATCTAGGTTGTCAGTCTACCTCTAAATATTGGGGGCAAAAGCTTATTTACGAGTCGGGTTCTTACAAGTCTCGGATTCGTCGTACGAGTAAGTGCACCATAATGGATTGATGTGTTACTCAGTGATGTTATATCATGCATACGAATCATAATCATGTTTAAGTAAGTGACTCAGCTAATAACACTAGCCATACTACCAAGAGGGCACATAAAATTGTGGAAGGGGTTAAAATTTCTCTTCACCGTCTCGAATGGGGTAAAAAAAAAAACGCAATATGTTGATTGTAGTACTACTTGTAGTGGGATCATGTCCGAGTCAGAGAGTGGGGTCCACCAAGGGAAACATGGACGGTTTGATTTTTCCACAACGATGAGTACACGTAGAGCAAGGATAGCCATGGGAAACTGATACGGGAAAATTAAAATTGAAAAGATGCGCCAATTTGGCAGTGGTCAAAGCTGAGCTGTACTTTTCACGGGTCTGTCTCTGCCGACGTTGATCCCACCACCATCTAATTTCGTTTTACCATATGGAAAAATATCTTTTTAATGATAATTTCTTTTATTGTATGAGAGAAGAATTAAAACATCTATGATGATTTATGGTGTTAAGCTCCAAAAAAATGAGGTAAAAAGTAATTTTGAAGAGTTCTCATAGATTGAGAGGCTCAAAATCTTGTGCTTCACATAATGAAAACAAAACTGAGAAACTCAATTTTAATGAAATGAAAAAAGAATTTCTTTTAAAAAGGATGCAGAGGAAAAAAAAAAATAGAGGAGGAGAAGAATTGAGACCTTCAGGCTCTCAAGTAGACACTCCGCAATGGAGTTTCATATGGAGGACCTGTAAATTTGAAGAGGAAAATATGACATCATTGGAACCTATTTTATAGGTCTTGAACTCCAAAGTAGGAGATTGCACGAGGTTGAGGTGAAAAAAGACATTCTTTGTGAATGTTCTATCGATGTGATATTCCGAGTTTCATACATTGATTTCACTCTTCATAAAAAAAAAAAAGTACATTTTGTTATAGAAGAAGTGTTCGTTAAGATTGAACTGATACATTGATATATCTGAATTGATTTCGTCGCACGATAAATGTCGAAATTAATAAAATAATTAAATTCTTTAAAAGGAGATTTATTGAAAAATACTTACATAACACCTTACAAATGAATTCTGTTTATAGGATTCAATATAATTAATTAACACCTATTTTTTTTTCATATAATTAAAATGATTAAGTTTAATTAATTGTTAATTAGGTAAGTTTCTTTAATAAACTCAAAAATATGTGTGATCTAACAAAATATATAAATTTACACATAAATACATCATTTTAAAAAAATAATTATAATTAAATAATTTACAAGATGTTTTTGATTATGGAAGGAATACTGGATAAACAAGGGTGTGTCAATGTGGTGTTAGTATTCCCATTGGAGTATCAAGTCAAGTCACCGTGTGGTCTTATTTCTAATTGTGGATGACTTCTAAGTCGCTGTATGATAAATAGTGAGGATATACGGCTCCTATGAGAAAAAAATCTTTTTGAAGGCAAAAAATCATACAGGAATATGACGCCATTCACTTCATCATCGAAACATAGATGTAATGACTATAACGTCCTCTAGAAGTTGGACAAATCTCTGAAATATCACGACAATCAGAGCAGTCGCACCACCTAAAAGGGTCCCCTTCCTCGTGGCCATTCTTCACCAGTTCATTGCATGTAAAACTGTGAGATGTATTCTTCCCTCCGAAATTAATTACTACATCCGTCGTTAAAACAGATCAATAATAATACAATAAAATTAAAAGTATTATAAACGATCAAATATTATTTTGTATAAAATTATTATAAAACATCAATAATATTTTAAATTATGTATTTCATTTTTAAATCATTTACGTAATTTTCTTATGTCGTATAACGAAACATCTTACAAAAACATATTAAATAATATAATAATGATATAACGTTTCATTTATTTCGTGTCATAATGAATAGTCCAATTACATATATGATAGAAATAAACAAAAAAGAAAAAAAAATGTTATGACACACTCAATTTCATGTGTGTTGAAAATCATCAGTCATAATCATGATGAGTTTTGTGATATTGGAACATAACCTTTACAACTAGGAGTATTCAATATCAAGACGGAGACTTGACGCATTTTGCATTTCTGCTATGTCAGCATAAATTTACCAATATCAAGGAAGCAGACCGAGAGAACAAAACAAAATCACGAACAACTTTCCTGGATCAATTAAACATCCTTAAATTCGAAACATCCTTAAATTCGAAACATCTTTTAGATTAATTTTCGTTGACGAACTCATCATCATAAATTGAACTATATCATGTGAAATGTTCATCTCCTCAATGTGAAATAAACAAAAAAGTTCCCAATTAAACATTATGCGAATCGATAAACATTAGAGTCACACATCCACTTTCATACGATAGTTAAGTGTTGCGCAATCTTCAAGTATCTTTTAAGTATTAATCTCAAGTTGCACCATCAATATCAATGTACTCCTTAGATAGGGACACACACCACAGGACCAGCCCGTGGGGCTTCGATCTCGAATCGCGATCTCCCACCCGCTTCCCACGAGGGACGAGAGCGATGCACAAACAGCACATACTCCTTTTCCAAAAGAGAAACGATAATTATTAAGAAGGAATGATAGTGACAATCAATACCGATAGACACATTTGTTCAAGTTAGTCGACGAGACAAACAACTGAAGAAGCTACACAACTATCTGTGGAAAAATGCAGCATGCAAAACTAGAACATGAAAAAATGCTGCAAAAAATAACCACGACGTGAACTTCCCCAAGCCGGATACTGATGGAATGAAAAATTTATACAAATATATGTATCAGAGTCGTCGATCTCGAAGGATGAATATCATCTTCTTCACATATGGACACACAATTTAAGCAGAGCAATGAGTCTTTCTTGCTGGTTCTTCCTTCTCGGAATCATCTCTACCTATGTCCTCGTCTTATCAGCTTCTTCCAGACTTAAGCGTGTTACTCAACCTGCATTGAATCAACAATGTCAATTGGATTATAAGACGAGGAATTCATATAAGTTGACAAGAATTTATATAACGTGCCACAGGCAAATCACGAAGTAAATCACTGGACGTAGCACAGATGAAGAGGTACCAGTCCAAGCCTTCAAATAGACCTTCGCCTTTGATGGCAGATGTCTTGAAAATCGACCATTGACGGTTTTTAATCTTGTGAAGCTCCAATGCCTCCGTCACAGCGGCGTCGTCCAGCGCACCAGGAAGATCCTACCAAATACAGTAAAGAACATGTCATCAAAGACTGCAAAGACATAACTGATCGTTGGCGAGATTCTTATAGAACTAGAAGAGTGTCCTCCATCCCCGGACAACGAATAGAGCAGTCGTGTATCTGAAGTTCGGATACAGCACGATACATGCATCACATGTAGTCTCCTTCAGTTGGGAAGCAAACCACTTCCGCGAAGTCGCTTGCAGTTTGAGTTTCTGACCAAAATCAGTGTTTAAGGGAGGAACTTCAGCAACCGACTTCTAGTTTAACAAGAATAACACCAAGTAAATAGAATTTATAAGTACGTTCCCATGGCAGAAATGAGATATCACATATGAGGTAATGGCAGACAACAGGCTGTACATTCATCTCCAGCTGAACAAAGGCATGCTGATGAAGCATTAGATCCACAGAAACTCATTTTCAGCAAAGCCAACTATATAGGCATACAACCCGGACAAAGAAAAACCGTCAGCTACTACGATAAACAAGTCTCAGCTATATCTTTAAACTTGCCTTGGAACAAGAAACTTGCAAGGAGTAAAGAGAGAAAAGCTACTACAATAAGAAGTCTCAACTAAATCATTAAACTTGTCTTGGAACAAGAAGATTGCTACTGAAGAAACAAAAGAATCCAACCAATTGATGAGTTGAAGTGAAGAAATGATGCATCAACTAGCAGAACGATATTATAGCAACTAACCTGCTTATTGGCAAAAATGAGAACTACAGCACCCTTCAACTCATCCTCCTGTTGAAAAGTTTACATAGAAGTATATTAATTTTCCTGATAACTTCCTTAAAAACAAGCTTCATGGGTGAAAAATAAAGGCAACGTTTTAGTCACTAGTCAATAATTCACCTCTAGAATCGCATGGAATTCATCCTTGGCTCTTCCGATCTCAGTATCGCTTGAGTCAACAACATAGATTATGGCTTGAGTGTTAGGGAAGTAACATCTCCAGTATGGTCTGCAGCATAAAAATGGGGAAAAATATTCTAGAAATAGCAAAAAGAAAGAAATCTAGGACAAACAAAAGAAACTAAGGGGGCAAATGTTCCTTTATACTTCTAACTACGAACCAAAAAAAAAAAAGAAAAAGAAAAAAACGAGAAAACTACATGAAGGTCGCAGAAGAAAAGAATTGAGGTCCCTAAATAAGATTTCAGAAGAAGGGAAAACGTCAAGGAAAAGAATTATTCTAAGCAGCAACACCTAGACTAGACTGTACAGAATTGGAGAGTCCCTGTAGTCAGCATGCAAGAAGGCAATCTAAAGTACGATCTCCTAGAACCTTAAGAACGTCAGTTGAGGCATACATGTAATGGATGAAATCATGGTCCAGTATCATAAAATTTGGAGCCCTGATTTAGTTCACAACCTGAGGAGCATCAAGAATTTCCCTCATCGACTCTTCAACTTAAAAGTTAAAACATAACAGGTTCATCACATCAAGCCAGAAGAAGTACCCTTCCCAGTTACCCACTTTACCACACGACAGGTGGGGCTTGTTGTCATCCAACGGTACAACCATTGTTGTAAAACTCAGATTAATCAGCTAATCGGTCGGTTAATGGGTTTTGGTCAAGCGGCGAGTAAAATTTGGAAAATCGGTGAAATTAAGCGGTCATTCAATGGTCCAATTATTCATCATTTTCCTTTAATCGGTAATCAATCTTGATTAATCGTATTTTTTTTTTGAACCTGTTCTTTGGAAAAAGACATCGTTTAAGATAAGCATACTTTAGTCAGAAAGGAAAAGAAAAGATCTGCTACCTAAATAAATAAAAGAACAAAAAAACAAAACCTAGGCAAACTCCTTTCCTGATCTACCCTCGAAAGTTCTCTCTGTGGAATTTTTGTGTGATTTTATTATTGATTTGATTTACTTTGTGTTAATAAACTTACCAATTCAAAATATTAGATTGTCAGCTTCAAAGTATTAACAAAAAAGTGAGTACAAACAAATTTGTGTTGAGAAAAGTGTTTTTTTATTATCGAGTAATCTTCTTAATCAAGCGATTAAACCATATTAAAAGGTAATCGAACTTTGACCGCTCGAGTAATGAAGCCGTTTTTTGTAACATTGGGTACAACTGTGTTATGTATGGACTGTAAGGTACTATGGTAGAAGTGTGAGCGGAAGAGGGATGGTGGGGTGGAAGTGGAGATATCAGTTCCAATGCAATGAAGGCAACAAACCCAATCATCACACAAATCTGCACAACTTATCAAATAGAATGACGATAGAACGAAAGCCATGCTATTAGATTTATTGTTGGATAGAATAATTCTACAGAGTGCTACCAGAAGGTCGTCAGTTTGTAAATAAGTCATAACTCACAAGCAGGAAGGTAGAAAATATAGAAAACTTCAAGACAAGAGCATGAAGGTATGCAGTGGATTACCTTATACTTGTCTGGCCACCTGCATTAACGGGCAATAACAAAAAATTAGCAAAGTATCCGAGGATTACTGCACTGAAGATTAATACCTATGGTACTAAACAAAAAGGCATGATTTTCACTACAATATCCAACTCCACATTGAAGAGTATATCTAACACAATCAACAAGAAGCAGCATTGCATCTATTAGATTGCTTAGAGCTCCCTATCATCAGCTAAAGCCTAAAGCTCCCCACCATATTCTACAGGTACTTATAAATAGTTCACTAACTAAACTTATTCCTAAATCCCTTCCAAAAAAGTACCTTAAACAACTTATCATCAGCCAAACCTCCGATTCTTCTCACTCCAAAGAAGGGATCTCTACAAAGACAGACAAATCACGCCTCAACCTGCACTTTTTTGGGTTCCATGAACTGTATCTTTCAACTAAATGAACGCTAGTCCCACATCTCATCTCCTCACACTTAGATAACCGCTTTCCAAGCATGATCGGAGCTATCACACATACACACCATAGTCCTCCTTCCCTTCGTTTCCAAAAGTATATGATGCGCATATACAATCGCATCCTAATTATAATCCCTCGTAAACACAATGTTTCCAAAAAATATCCTTACAATGATTACCTATTCAATTAAAGGAACTACCGCAGACAATAACCACTCGAAATCAACACCACCAAGTAGATCTAAGTAACATTACTATAATACAGATCATGATGATAAAACAATGTAGGAGGACAAGTTTCATACCGAGATCCCAAACTTGGAACTTGATGTTGTTATACTGCACAGTTTCCACATTGAACCCTATAGCTGCAAACATGAACAACATATCATAAGCAACACATTCATCATCACTCACACAAATCACCTCAAACCCATCATTCCAAATATCGAATCAACACCGAAAATGCGAACAGAATACGAACTTGGAATAGTGGAGACAACTTCGCCCATTTGAAGCCGATCTGCACGAAAGAAACAAAAATCCCAACACCCACAAATCAAAACCCACACAATCCCGAAAATTGATCACTACCCATTACTCCAATCCCCACATAATGAAAAGGGTATCCCTCAAGATCCCAAAAGAACCTACACAGAATCGTGGTTTTGCCGGCATTGTCGAGTCCAAGAACGAGGATCCGCGCTTCCTTGTTCCCAAATAGAGATGAGAATAACCTAGAAAAAGCTAAACCCATTTCGAATATTGCTGATTCGACGATGAAAGCGATC
>LIEC01007550.1:0-11330 GCA_001925005.1 Drosera capensis
AAAGTCAAGCAACCACTTCCATTCCCACTGATTCCACATCCAATTCAATGTCCTCCAATCTCACCACATCCCCAACTCCATCACCATTACCATGACCGTTTCTCTCCTTTCTCTCCTCCTCATTTCCCTTCCTCTCATCTCCCTCTCCCTCTCATCCCCAAGTAAGTTCCCTCTCCCTGTCACGTCCCTTGGAACGATATCCTCCGATATCTGATAATATGTGAATTTCACATAACTTTTCAACCTATCACTTAACCAACACTTACTATTGTTTCCTTTCTTTCTTGTTTGTTGTGGATTATTACAGACATTTCGATCTCGTACCACATCGACTGCGGCGCCTCCACCACCACCGTCGACCAATTCAACACCACGTGGCTCTCGGACCGCTACTACACCGCCGGCGGCTCCGTCTCCGTCGTCTCCGAACCCCTCCGCTTCCCTCTCCTCTCCGAAAAAACCCTCCGCTTCTTCCCTCCCACCGTCTCCGGCAAGAAAAACTGCTACCTCATCCCAACAACCAATGATGATTCCGTCGCTTCGTCATCGTCGAGGTTCTTCTTCCGCGCATTCATCGTCTACGATAACTATGATGGAAAATCGCATCCGCCGAGCTTCGAGGTATCGGTACAAGGCACGGTGGTGTTCGAATTCCGGTCCCCGTGGCCCGAAACCCTAGCCAGGGACGGATCCTACTCCGATCTCTTCGCCTTCGTCGACAACGACGAAGCCTCGGTCTGTCTCTACAGCATCGCGACCGATCCGCCAGTGATCGCGGCCCTCGAGGTGGTTCAAATCGATCCGGCAGCGTACGATGCCGGATCGATCGGGGAGGGTTATGTGATGGTCAATTATGGGAGGATGAGTTGCGGGAGCGCGCAGTGGGGCCCGGGGTTTAGCGACGATAGGGATCGGTTCGGGAGGTCGTGGCAGAATGATGTAGGGTTTAGGTCGAAGCAGGCGAATGGGATGGTGGCGCTGCAGACGGGGAAGAGTGTCGGGAATGCGGATGTGGCGCCGGATTATTTCCCCATGAAGCTGTATCAGAGCGCGGTTACGGTGGGGAGTGGGAATGGGACGGTGTTGGAGTATGATTTGGCAATTGATGCGAGGTTGGATTACTTGTTGTGGTTCCATTTCGCGGAGATTGATGGGACTGTCAGTAAGGCGGGGCAGAGGGTTTTCGATGTGTTGGTAAATGGGGTTAATGTGAATCGGATCGATGTGTTCAAGGAGGTTGGAGGGTTTGTTGCTTTCAATTGGCATTATGTTGCAAAGAATTTGAGTACAAATGTGTTGACGGTGAGGTTGGTGCTGGTTGTTGGTGTGCCGATGATTTGCGGGTTGGAGAATTACGCTTTTGTTCCGAATGATCTTGCCACTGTTCCTAACCAAGGTGTTTCTATTGATAGCATCTTCATGTGGTCAAACCTAGCTTTTGATTTTTGTGATTTGTGTTCAGTTCTGAGTTGAGTTCCTAGATCATCTTTTTTTGGGGGGTTGTAGTGTGCTACGTGTCTTATACTAGATTGGAATGTGGCTGTTCTTGTTGCAGTGCTAGCTATGAGGGCTTTGAAAGATTCATTGCGTGTACCAGATAGAATGGGATGGAATGGTGATCCATGCGCTCCTACATCCTGGGATGCGTGGGAAGGGGTCACTTGTCGCACTAACAAGGATGGGAATGCCCTTGTGGTCTCTCAGATGTATGTATACCAGTTTATCGCCATTTTAGTCTGAAGTGGATTCTTGTATTTGAACCCATGCTCCTTGTATCTGATTTCTTGGTATATCATTCCCCTTTCATGGTACTTGGTTAGTTTGTTATAACATATAAGATTGTGAATGGCATGATACGACTATATGGTCGCATTCCCCATGGACATTTCGTTTCGAAGTGATATGACTCTTAAATTACGATGAAGGGCCTTCCTGTAGTATTTGTTTATGTTTCCATGTATTTGTGTGCCAAGGGGACATGCTAGGCTGTTTGATGTGTACTAACAAGAATTTCTAATAAAAATGGCCCTCATCCGCTCTCCAATGGATGGATTGGATCATTGTTTAACTAGGTTCCCTTGCTGCCAAGATGAAGCTTACAACTTTGTACATATAGCCTACTTTTCGAACTTGAAACGGTTTCCTCGTGTTATGGCCAAATTTCCCAAGAACCTAATTGCTGATTTGAGTTTAAACCTAAACAGAGGATCCATATCCATAAGTCTTAGAAGCACGAATACTAGTGACATGGACATGATAAGAAGAAAGCTGCTATGTAGAACTACACTGTAAGCATTGGTTTTCGCTCTGTTCCTGTCTTGTTGTCATGCATTTAGCAAACTGAACTATGTAGAGATACCTCCCATGTCTCTAGATATATAGAGACCATTAGCTCATCATTATAACAGGGATAACGGTAGATTGATATCCATTGTCCAGAAATAGCTCGAGTTGGCCGCATGCAAAAGCTGAATAGCTATTCAGTATATGTTGATGTCAACAATACCTTGAGGATTTCATCGTAAAATGTTGTATGCCAAGAAGAAGCATAGTTCTGACATGCTTTTGTTGTATTATATCTTTCTTTCCTTGTTATGGCTATAAAAAGGAGCGGACTGTATATGATGTATCACAAAGTCATGTTTTAAGTGTTGGAATTTTGAATTCTGTGTCATGGAGAATTGGAGATTGTCAACATTTCATTTTACGTATGGTCGTGAGATGTAATAATATGACTGGGTGAAAAACATACCATCTCCGTTTATGTTTTTGGCTGGCCGAACGGTTCTGGCTCTGTATATTTGAATGTACTTGCAGTTCAGTTATTTGATCACCTTGGTTTGCAGATTCAGGACCTGCTGTGCTCTTTGAGTTGTATCACTTACTTTATTGAAGTATCACTGTATTTTCCTATCGGTCGTTATCTTTAACCAATATCCTTCACTAACTAATAATTTTATCTGATACATCTAATTTTCCTTATCTGATATCTGATTTTCTCAGAGATCTCTCAAGTCAAGGTCTTAAAGGCATTATCAGTGACCAAATTAGCGTTCTTACAAATTTGGCAAGCTTGTAAGTACTATCATCAAATGTAGCAGCCAGAGGGTTTTTTGTTCTGTCATTCTAACTGGTAGCTGTTATTCATGTGTGCTTTATTACACACTAGTTTGCTTCTTGAGAGCTCATATTCTGATAATGTAACGTAGTGGGTAAAGGAAAAGATGACAGTGAAGCGATAACCAAATCGGTTAAGGTGGATTACCTATGACTATAATATGCCCTCTTCCTCTCTCTTCCAAACCAAGTTTTCATCCCTTTACATGGTCGGCTATGTGGATACGACTAAGTCATTCTACCGCCTTGTATCATGTTCTCCATGACATCTGGAATTCTGGATGCGCTATATCATTCATTCTTTTCCACGTCTATGAATAAACTTTAGTCCTTTACCATGCCAAATAAAGCTATTCATCTTGATTAGGGTTTTCTCAAGAACCATAGTGAAATAATTCTTTATCATGGATATAAGCTATGATGCAATGATTTCGTAAGGATGATGATGCTGTAACTTGTTTGTACCTGGTAGATGTCTACTTGTCATTGGTGACTCTTGTAAGTATATTTTTTCGGTACATTTTTGAATGGTAGATTTTTGGTCTAATTCCTTTTTATGTTGATCAACAGGAACTTAAGTTCAAATTCTTTGGTTGGCTCCTTACCTGTGGGGATTGGTCAACAATCTCTTGTACGGCTGTAAGTATGAGTTTCACTCTTACAGTTATCCAGCCTCTCTCCGTGGATAACTCCAAGTTTCACTTATTGAAATTTTTTTTTGGTTATTATGGCAATCTTTGAGATTACCTCCTGTTCCTTTAATTTTAGAGACTATTAGATCTCTACCTGTTGCTTCTGGTCCGGATATAGTTGTAAGGTGGTATACTCAAAGCTTCCAATTGATGATGTTCTATTTATGCAATCTGACATCCATATGAGGCCTTTTTTCATCGACTTATTGTTCATTTTTCTGCGCAGAGATTTATCAAGCAATGGATTAACAGGTTCTATTCCTGATAGTCTGACTTCATCAAGTTTACGCCTTGTGTAAGAATTATGCGTTCACAGTTTGGCATCTCCTTCACTTTATTATTCATGCAGAACTTGATTTCGGTGTTGCCTTTTTTGTGATTGGCGTCTCCAAGTGGCTGCCAATTTTGTTATAAATTCGTTTCTATACCTTTGCTGTTGATCCCTATATCAGCTAATGCTTTTTTCATGAGAGTGTGCTTAAAGTTAGGTCTGAAAATGCCTCCTGTGTAATACTGTATGGAACTGACATATCCCGGAACACAGCACTACTATATAGAATGCTTTATTGTTTTCAAAGCCGCTATAGTTGAGGTGCATCCAGGTGATTGCTGAAAGTATGTCACTGAAAATCCAGGTTTCTACTATGTAGTTTCAAAATCCAGAGTAAAAGCCAGATTTTCTTGTCGATATCCTGGTTCCTTAATCTGATGCTCTGTTTTAGTCTTTCACCTCCAGATTCTGAGGAAAAAACTTGATATTTTTCTTTGTCAGCTCATAGCATCATGTCAAGGTTGGATATATCATACCTTGCCATGGGCAATACACTTTTATCCTAGTGAGACTTAGGTCGTCCCGAGTAGGTTACGCAAGAATCAGGCTGGCGTTCACCAAAGCATCATCTTGAACATACTCTGTAGACTTCAACCAAGTTGACCAGTTTAATTTTTTGATCAACGAGCTGTATCATGGTTTACCAAAGTATGTTCTCTTCCAGTGTAAAATGATTTCAGAGGATCATGTAGAGAACTCCATACCCTACTGATGACATGAAAAGACATAATTCTATGCTGTTTTGTTTTATATAAGTGAGCTGTTCTGTTACTTCTGTACTTTTAGGATCCCTTAGTGGTTCATGTACATTGAGCTAGCTTTCACCGGGTTTATGGAGTCAACTCCCTTACTGATGTTTTTCATCGTTTACAGGCTTCTAAATAACAACCAGTTGGAAGGTCAAGTCCCAGAGGCACTTTACTCCATCGGTCTCCATGGAGGAGTCATTGAGTACGTTAATATCCGTGGCCTTGCTTTGGTGGCTTGCAAATTCCTGACCATAGAATTCGCTCATCGATCTCACCAAACATCATCAAATGCTTTTACTAACTGTCACAAAATTCGTTTTATCTGCCATATATTACAGTTTGGAAATGAAAATTTCTATGGCCAAACTTCATGTTACGATGTTGGAACTCAGCCTTCTCATCCAGCCGCATTCATCATCTTTGCCTTGCTTGTAGTTGCATTTTACTCAGATGGATTACTTTTCATCTGGTGGCCTTTCCTTGACTCTGATTCTTGAAATTTCCTTTGCAGTCTATCTGGCAATAAAGGCTTGTGTGGTGTGCCTTCCTTGCCTGAATGCCCTTTCTTTTGGCACAATGGTGGATTATCGAACCTTGGAAAGATTGCAGTTGCGGTAACATGTACAGTTACTTTTGCTCTGCTGCTGCTGGCTACCTACATTTGCATCAGGAGAAGGAGAAATGATTATGATTTCGGTCTACCTCATGACTTGATGTGTGAGTACCTTAGTAAAAATCCTTATCTTTCGCCTTGTCTACTTGAGCATATCAATGATATGATTCCCCCCGATTGTTGTTGCCTATTATGCATGCAAATTGGTAAATAGATCAGGCATTAAGCAATTGTTAGCCTTGGCAATCTAATTATCATACTGGTCATGGGTTTTGTTCTCTTCGAATAATGCCACCCTTGATTCTGACTTATTTTTCAGCACTTGCTGCTAAGAGAAACCGATATCAACGGCAGAAGTCCTTAATGGTGTTAGAAATGGAGAGCCAACACGCCAAAGGCTTCATACCTACTCTTAATCCTCAATGACAGTGATTCGTGGTCATAACAATTCCTTTTGATTCACGACATCTCCGGCCGCCTCGAAGAGACTCCATGCCGGATTTATCCCCCGGCGGCAATGCAAGATGATTTTTTCAGGTTGAAGTTTGCTT
The DNA here is from genome assembly GCA_001925005.1 of Drosera capensis. Taxonomy (NCBI): domain Eukaryota; kingdom Viridiplantae; phylum Streptophyta; class Magnoliopsida; order Caryophyllales; family Droseraceae; genus Drosera; species Drosera capensis. The sequence goes on from LIEC01007550.1 coordinate 6,054, forward strand.
CTTCCAGGTGCCCTCTGGTAATGGATCATAACGAATTTCTGTCATACAGTGGCAGGAGATTAACAATGGCAGGAGAAGCCTCATTGTACAAAATTTACATCTCCAGCAGCAATCCCCTGTGACCCTGTGACAAAAGTTAACATGTAACTGTCTGTTACACTACTGTTTTTCTTCCCTTCACGCACAGATAGCAATTGGATATACTGGTAAGAGTGATTTTTATGCACAAGTGTACGGTCATAAAAGGTTAACATCTAACTGTCTGTTATGCTACTGTTATACTGTTTTGTATTTAGAAACTGATCTTTTGTTATATGAAACTATGCTTGTAATAATATCTCGATGTGCTCTTACCTTCTATGTGTTGGGTTTGTGGTCCTGATTCTTTTTGGAGATGAAGTGACGAGCAGGGATGGCACGGGGTGTCTTCCCTCTGGTTTTCACGGTAGAAAACCCACACATGCACGGGGTGTCTTCGTGCAGGTGTGGTTTTGTGCAGGTGTGGGTTTTCAACCGTGAAATTTGATTTAATTTGTTTAAATTTTTTATTTACGGATTAATCAAAATTTAAAATATTAGGGTTATTCATGGGTTTATAAATAGTCCTTTTAACAAACAATCTCCATAGTGGATTTATCGACGGTCGTGAGTTTTTCTTCCCTCGAAAGTTTTTTAATTTAAATTTGATATTTTTTTTCCTTTATTGTTTAATTGTGCGTGTGATTCAATCATAACACCATGCACGATATGTTTAGCTTATCTCAAAGAGTTCTTCACCAAGTTTTCTTAACGCACCTCTATCTGGCGCCTTAACGTAGTAGCCAGGATCAATGTTGTCATCTAATTCAGATGCAGCATATGTACGATCATGAACCAGTTGTAACGGATAACTTTATCTTCGATGGTGTAGCCGATAGATCATTCTCATGACATGTAATACCTGTCTTCGCTGGTTTGTGCAACTTTGAAAGTGAAAATTGATCCAAAACTGGATGAGTGACTTGATCAGAATAGTTGTCTAGCCGTGTCTGAACCAACCATGCAAGCGCATAATGGTCCCAAAGTCTCTCATAATTAATTGAATGGGATCTTTATGCAGCGATGTTAAGGTGTGTAAGTACTCTTAATTATTCACTATCATTCCGAGAACTGTCACAAAAGGGTTTTATTCTGGTTTTAAACTGTTTTCGGATTCGAGTTTTTGGATGAAAAACAAATATTAAAAGAGTTCTACTTCCTTATGGGTATTCCCCGGCTCAATCCTCTAATGCACAAATTTTAACAAGAAAAGGGTTTCATTTTGGGATATGCCAAGAACTTTTCTAGCACATATAGTATTGTGTCGAAGAGGTTGCTGAAGGAAAATTTAGACATACTCCGCTTACGTTTCGGGATGCTCCTAATGACTAACGGATGACAAGGACTTGTTCTGTGTATTCCATTGGAATCAGAACTTGACTATGGATCGTACACCGATTGCATTTGCAACATTGCATGCAATATAGATATTGTATCAACGGGATAAAGCCGCAACGCTGCTATGTCACTCACAGTGTTTTTTTTCTTCTTCTTCTTCTTGGTGCCACGGTAGTGCGGTGGCTGCCGCTGCCGCGGCTTTAACCCGTTGTATCAATGGGAAAAGGAAACAAACATGACCGTCTTCTACCTTATCTGCATCATATCAAAAAGAGATCCCTACAGTTACATATTATACTGTCCCCTCGTGGATTAGATTAGTAGTCATGACTCATGATTCATTGTTTGTCGGCCACAACATCATATGTTTAAAAAGAATAAAGGCCATCCTAACCTTTTGGAGTGACTTTTGTTGTCCGTAAACTTCGCACTCACACTATCATTAATGTGGATAATGAGAGACCCTTGACAAAAGAAAAAGGAAAGTTTAACTAGTTGCAGGGTTCCTTGAATGCAAAGTCTAAAGTAATAAGTTGTTGCTGATAGGATATACTCCAATTGTATCATATTCTTTGTAGGACGGATGGAGTATAACTATCCAAACATAATAAATCATCACTCGCGTAACACTAAAAATGCTAAGCAATTCTTATCAACTATATGATCAATGGCTCAACACCTTGTATAGGAACATTTTCTCAACTCTTCGTCAGGAAAAGAGGTGATCAGGCTAAGATCTTTGCTAATCTTCGGACGTGATGTTATTGGCAAGCCAGGCCACAAGAAGAACGAGTACAAAAAGTTCAAAAGTGATACGCCATAAGGCAAGGTTGCTAAGGGAGACCGAAACAGTGAGCCAAGCACTACTTCCGTTGCAACCATGGATGAACCCAACCTCTTATCAGATAACGGTTTTATCAACCTCACCTTTCCACTCACACTGAATGGTAGATTCTGATGTCTTATTTCATCTTACTTCGCACATTGGTTTCTTTACATCTTACAAAAAAGTGACTATGAACTTGTGCGAATGAAAAATAATAAGACACCTAGGATTGTGGATATTGGAGATGTTTAGTTACAAACCAATACAAGTTCCAAGTTACTATTGAAGAATATCATACATGTGCCCGACATTTGAATGAACCTGATTTCAGTTGGAATGCTTGATGATGATGTTTATAATTCTTATTTCTCTGATGGGAAGATGAAGCTCTCGAAGGGTTCTTTTCTGGTTGTTAAGGAAAATGAGCAAAGAACGTTATACTCAACGCAAGAAAGGCTTATCAAAGGAGATGTAAATGCTATTAAGAGATCCTCCTCGATCCAGCTCTGGCATAAGAGGCTCGGTCACATTAGTGAGAAGAACTTGAAGATTCTTGCACATAAGCAACTCGTACCCGACGTGAGAAGTATTCCTCTGAAGCCTTGTGTTGATTGCATAGCTGAAAGCAACACAAAGTATCATTTCTTTCTTCCTTTCCACATAGAAAAAAGAATATACTCGACCTTTTGCATATAGACGTCTGCTCCATGATAGAAAGATGTCTAGATGGTGCATACTATTTTGTTACCTTTATAGATGAGCATTCTAAAAAGGTTTTAGCCTATGTCTTGAAAGCTAAGAAGATTGCTGCTTTGATAATATGTTGATTGTCGACCAGGATACTAAGAAGATTCAGGTGAGCCTAAATGTTTTCAAGAAGTCGTTGTTGACGAAAATAAAGATAAGTGGATAGATGCAATACAAGACGAGATGAATTCCTTGCATTAAAATCATATTTATGAGTTGATAGCTTTATGGGGAGACAAGAAAGCCTTGCAGAATCGATGGATCTATCGGTTGAAGCATGATGAAAATGCTTCATACCCACGATACAAAGATAGGTTGATCATCAAGGGTTTCAGTCAGAAAAGGGGGATTGATTATGATGAGATCTTCTCACCATTCTTGAGAATGTCTTCGATCAGAGTAGTTCAATCAGAGGTTGAACAGATGGATATAAAGACAGCTTTTTTTCATTATAATTTGGAGAAAGAGATACACATGGAGAACCCAGAGGGGTTCAAGGTCAAATGCAAGAAGAACTTTGTTTGGAGGCTAAAAAAGATTTTGTACGAATTGAAGCAAGCACCGAGACAGTGATATAGAAAGTTTGAGTCTTTTATGGAGGAGATAATGGTACTGAAAAAGAGATATATAGTTGTATTATATCCGTCCCAGTTGTTTTGTAACGACACGTACCTCAAGCTATAATTTAGTATAATTAAATATTATTTTTTATAAAATTATTATGAGATATTAATGATAAATTAAGTTATAAACTTTAATAATGAGACAGTTTAAGATTTTTCTGATATCGTTAGAAATAAAACGAAACATTACGAAATACATGCCGTTATCAAACTTATGGGATCGAGTAAATAATGATTATGAGACAAAGGGAGTATTTAAATACTTTATCCGTTTCAATCAAAGTAAAACGTTTTTTATTTTTGATAACTTTTTAATATAAAAAAATATCAAATCAATCTAATATGTTACAATACATCTATTAATTTTTCTCATAACTGTTACAGTAAACCCCACTGACATAAAAAAAATATTAATTGTTTATCAAAATCCATACAAAATCAAATATAAATTTTTATATCGAATCATCCATCGGAACGGGAGTAGGAAGATAGCATCCGCCTACAAATCAAATCAGTTGGACCCTCGTTTGATCCAAGTTGGAAAATCTATGCGCTTAAATACCATGGTTTCATCGTCCTCCCATGGTTTTGTGTTGGAGATGTCTATTTTTGGTAGGTCATTAAATCTATGAGATGTTGGCGCCCTTTTTGCTAGGTTACAGAAAAAACGTATGGCGTGTAATGGTGATCGGTCAGGAGAACTTCTCATCCACAAAAATGCCAATGATCCAAGTTATCCTTGGTATGAAAAACTTAATTATATATATGCATCTGATCGAGAGTTGACTTAGTGAAAAATATTTTTTTTATTAGAGTTCAGTGACATAATTATGCGTATGGATAATACTTACTTTGCACATCATATTCAATAATCATAGAAATATTTAAATTGTTTATTTAGAAATTGCCACATTTGACATTTTTAACACATACTTCAATATTTTTTAATTCTCTTGTTTTTCTGTTAGACAAAATAACAAAATTTACTAAGAAAATCCACGACAAAAGCGCATAGTACATGAGTCACATTTTGTTGAATTATACTGGACTTAAATTTGGGCCTCATGTGATACATAGTGTACACCCTCAATTTTTTTCGGTGGTTGGGTGCGCAACTTTATGGAAACTTCTTTCCGAGATATAGCAAGAGCCAAGAATATAAAGAGATGCTGCTCCATCGTCTCAATTATTAAACATCAATTTTATATTTTATTTGTTTTATTTAAATGATAACGATTTAATCGGATACAATGATTTATATTTATATTAAATTAATAAAAAATAATAATTTTATCAAGTGTGTTAAATAAAGAAGTATGAATATTTTAATATTTTTATATGAAAAAATTTTATTAAATACGAAAACATTATAATTTGAATAATACATTTATAAAAAATGTTAGAATTTAAATGGGATAAAAGGAATATATGTGTTGAATTTTCATTGAATTTGATAAAAAAAATATTATTTAATGATAATGAATTTATTATATTAATTATTAAAAAATTATTAAAATATAATATAATTATTTAACTTTTTTATATTAAAAAAAGTACTACTTCGTAAAAAAATTGTTGCGGACGAGAAATATAAGAGAGTTGGGACCCACAGAGTAAAGTCTAAAAGCTTTGGGTGTGGGGACACTATGCCGGATAGGATAGGGG